>JAIEZT010000013.1:27731246-27837290 GCA_019594935.1 Periophthalmus modestus | reverse complement strand
CTGTATTCAACGGACACAAAACATTTAGATTGTAAACTGTTTGTACTTCCGAGCAGGGCCGGCCTCTAGCTTTCCAGGTGGCGCCTAATCTGCATTTGTCCTCTCGGAAAATCCCCTGACAGCAGGTACTCCTGGCTCAGCTACTTGGTGATTCACATTTTACAAACAATCTGAGCTCTGGCTCTCATCATCTTGACCAATTTTATTTGTATTTATATGAACCAACATTCAGAGCTGAAAACAATCCAGAATATAACAGTAGAACAAACTTTTAGTGTACAAAACTTATTTTGTTATATTGGTAATTCGAGCATTTTTTCTTCATTATTTTCATGTTAGATTTGCCATGTCTGTGGGATTATTTACGCTGTCTCGTAGAGCACACAAGCTCCTGTGTCCAATAAAACTTCAACTATACTACATTATTTTCATATATATGTATGGGCTCTTTGGGGCCCTCTGGTGTCCTCGGAGCCCCATAAGCAGCTGCTCAGCTCGGCGTCTTAGCCTGGGCCGGCCCTGCTTCAGAGATATGCTCTTTATTTTTAAATGAGATCTACCCATGGGCACGTTGTAGATATTTTTTATGATTTGAATTTCGCAGTAAAGGTGTTCGCATATATTTGCGTGAGTTCTTTAAGTTATTTTTGAGCTCATAAAATGCATCTACAACACCGCAATCTGACCACAACATCGTGCCACGTATCAAACTTATCCTTACACTGATTATATATATTTTTTTCACCTTTCTTTCATTTCTCTCCAAAGTCCTGGCTGTTGCCATTTAACTTCTTAGATCTTCACAGATGTCAATTTATTTCTCTGACTTAGTGTTCAAGCGTTCAAACTAATATTGGTGTAAACTATGTGATTTAGGCATGTGTGGCCTGAGGCCTGTGGGGTGCGTGTGTACACATTTAAGTGTTGCCTTGCTATCGCACGAACGCCTACGCACGCACCCGGGTTTCACGAGCCAGAGCGCACTCTCCTACTGCATCTGCATCCCTGGTAAATTATCAAGGACTTTTTACAGGAAATCTGGTCCACTCTCTACTGTCGCTAACATTAGCTATTAATCCCACACGCAGCCAAATATAAATCTAGAGGAATACAGAGTTGACCCCAAAAATGGCCTAACTTAGGTATGTTTATTTGGTGGTGCAAAAGTGATTTTTGTGTGTAAAAAAAGTTCTGAAAAATTCGTTTTAATTGAAAAAGTTGAAAGTCGTATAGTTTTGAATCGTTTGTACTGGATTTTACTGTCTTCATGAACATAAAAAAAAAAAAAAACAAAAAAAGAAGGAGTTAATTTTAATAGTTTGCAGTGGTCCAACAATTATTCCCTCCCTTACCTTACGCATTTCAAAGCATCTTATTCACCATGATGAGTTTATACGCCACTTTTTACAAACTCTCAGAGAGCAGAGGGGAGTTTTACTACTGACTGGAAAGCTTATGTATATAGCACTTTTCCACCTTCAAGTTCACTCAAAAGTGGCTTTACATCAAGGAATCACTCATTAATTCATTCACATGTGATACAGGAAAGAAAATGGGGGCAAAGTAGGTTAAGTGTCTTGCTCAAGGACAACACAAAAACTTTCTGTGGCAGAGTCTGGAACCGCCAACCCTATACCACACTGAGGTTCTGTGGCCCAAACAGCTTGCTAACCAGACACTTTCTGATTAAATGAGGGCGACAGCATGCACCCCCATCCTTATTTTGACCTCAAGAGCTACTTGTACAGTATAATATATATATATAATATAATATAATATATTATATATTCTATATATAATATATATCATCTATATATCTATGCTTAATTATATATCTATATATATATACATATTATATATGTATATTGTTATGGGCAAGAACACCCATTTGTACAAATAACATGGAGCAAAAAGTGGGTACAGAGCCTTAAACAGTTAAACCCGCACCAACATAACGAAATACAACTAAAGGTTGCATTATGTAACTTTTTACTAGTGAAGGGTCTCCATGGAGATAAACGATGCCACTGGGGGAGGTTACAGGTCAGATCGGGAGAGCCCAATTCAGCTCATAGCAGGAATGTATTGTTTTTAATACATTTTGAGCAATAAATCCATTTATAAATTAATAAATTGCAAGTTAGATCAGTGAAAATACCATACTGTTAAAGCATCTCTATGGAAACAAACGAGATAGATTAGCTAATACTATTGCAGTTTGTGTATATAAATTCAAGGATTCTCCAAGCTAACCCCCAACATCTCTAACTCTGGTGATAACTTGGTGATACAATGTAAATTCACACGAAAATATTAGACAAAAAAATGGATAAAAACAGAATCAAACTTTTCAACATTTTTTATTATGCAGGTTTGAAATAAAATAAGCATTTGTGACACGATTAGATGCTGCCGACAAGAGGAGAAATAGCAGCATCACAAATGGAGTAAAGAAACCAAAATAATAATAATAATAATTGCATGGTCATCGATTTATCAAATAAGCAAAAAAAATATAAACAATAAAATAATAAAAATACACCTTCATTGTAAGAAGCAAAAGTGATTTCATTTCATTTTTATAAATAAGAAATAAAAATGTAAAAATGACTGATGGGCAACTAGGGAAAAAAAGCATTAGATTGATAACCATTTCAAATATGTATCATTACTGGCTTTACAAATACCCTACAATCGGCAGGGATTTACACAAAGTTTATATTTTTCAAAGTAAAATTCTGCTACAGTAAATGTGATCAAAACAAATTTTTTATCAGCAAAAGAAAAAGAAAAGTCATTTTTTCCAACCCAAATTTCTGAAAACACCAACAAGGGAAAGAATGTAGATTTTCATTCAATTTTACTCAAAGAACATAAAAAACAAAAGAAGAAAGGGTCGTCTGTATTGTATTGTTTAAATGTGATCAGTGACTACCTCTTCCAGTTAAAGCTGCAATATGTAACTTTTCTAGCTGAGTCAAATGACGTTTTCGCTTTGCCTGGAATGCTCTGCGGAGACGAGAAGGTGGCAAAACACTCAACAGGCCGAGTTACAGGTCAGTCTGTGGAAAGAGGACTCTGTGCACAGGTATTTTAAGCATACGCAATGAAATCAATATTAGATAGATACATTAATGCGTACTGTGGAACATTCCAGGCAACGCAACGAGCCGGGTAAAGTTACATAGTAACGCCTTTAGGAATTTACACTTATTGTAGCCTATATCGAGTTTAGATTAGATTTCATTGGACACAAAACAGACCAGTGAGTACAGATTATGCAAAAATTTAGAGTGTGAATGTTCCCCTCTTCGGAGAGCCAGCTGCACGAGGATGGTTAATATTCACCAGACACTGCCTCACATACACTTTAAAAGGAGGGCTACATTCAACAGGATCCCTCTCTCTCTTCACTCTCTATCACTCTCTGTCACTCTCTATGTCTCACTATCACTCTCTCACAACACACACACACACATACATACACACACGTTACAATAAAGAAGAGAAAAATGTGTCTGAACGTCCCCAATTTGATCCCATAAAAGTCGTATTTACAATCGTGTGGCTCAGCGGAGTTGAATCTTTCTCATGTCCTGTATAAAATTGTCTCGTTTACAGCCAAAGATCTTTGTAATAATAGTAATATAAACATTTGGGGGTGTTTGAAAATGCTTGTAACAAGAAGAGCTCTGTGATCAGAAGGGATTTCTCTATAGGGCGGAGCTAAAGGCAAGAAACGCATTTCCACCAATGTACAGAACAGTTTGGTAAGATGTGGCGTGGATCTGAAGGATTAAAGCAGGGGCCTATTCTGCAAAATCCACTTTTATATACCTTTTAGACCATGTTATAGTTGTTTTTTTTTTCCTCACCATTTTTCGTGCATGTTTGAGTAATCTTTAATTGTTTTCAAGACGCCATATTGCTGATCAATCCCGTTTTCACCACCACCTGTATACGCCCACTGCTCTTTACTTCTTTTTCCAATTTATTTACTTAATCGGTGATACGTGTAGGATTCAGCAGCGTTGCGTAGTCATTTTGGTACAATGAAAAAAAAAAAAATCTGCTGCTTGCTAGCGTAATCTGCAGCTTCCCATAGGAGGTGCCAACTCTTTATTGTAACGATATATACGGCGATGTCAGCTCCATTGGGCACCACGGTTTTGCAACGTGGAACTCAGCAGACTTTTATTAAGTTATTTTAGATCAGGGGTGTCCAAACTTCCCCCCCCCCGAGGGTCACATACTGAAACATACTTAAAGCAGAGGGCCATCAGAAGTCAAACGATGCATTTAACACAGGTTTGACAGAGACACTGTACCTTTAATAACAACGCAAAGATTATTTTTATGTCTGTGTCACAATGCAATGTGATGTATTCAGGTTCTAGAGATAGAATCTCTTCAATTTGTAGCAAAAATACTTCCTGATCTATTGAGCCAGTTTAGGAGGAGGAGTGAGGCCAACAAAATTGGTCTGAGGGCAGCATTTGGCCCCTGGGCCCATAGTTTGGACAGCCCTGTTTTAGATGAATATTGCTATTTAAAATGTCCAAATTATAACATAATGATGGTGTCATAGATTATAGCTATGAAGCAGACATAAGCACAATAGGTCTTCTTTAATCTAATTGTAAAATAAAAGGGAAAAAAATATATATATACAAATAGAATAGTTATTTTCAGATAGCTCCACCCAAATGTAATATGTAAAAATATCGTCTCCATCCCCAAAGTGAAGTAAACATGTTCATTTTGCGGACAGTAATTGTTAATAATTGTTCACATGTTTGTTATATTTACACTTTTGTTCTGAAGGTGATCATCCAATCAGAAAGCAGAATGGGCTCCTTGCTTTGGGTTGCCAGATCCTGTGACTCAAACTTGTGTTTTTGTTTTTAATTTATGCAGTTATTAGCGTCCGTGATGTGCTGTGGGCTAAATAAGTAAGAGTGCATTCTATACTACCTTTAAAGATCCACCATGGAACTTTTCTAGTGGAGGGTCCACCATCTTGTCTAATAATGTGACTGCCTTGCCTCAGATATTGTAAGTATTAAGTATTTTGAGTATTGCTTTAAACTTAGATACTATCGTCATGGAGACAAACAGATGATGCCACCAGACCCGAAATACAGGTCAGTTTTATGCAGAGGTGACGCCAAAGTAAAATAACATGTTTTTTTCAAGCAATAAACAAACTAAATGTAATTGATGGGTAGATTTAATACCATACTGCGGAGCATTCTAGGTAGAGCAATCACATCTGAATGAAAACCTTCCATCAGAAAAGTTATAGTGCACCTTTAAATGTAAGTTTCATATCAGTAATACTACATTATATTGGGACAAACGTAACCATACTGTTCCATCGGTGGAAATGGGCCATAACTCAGATATTAATAACAAAAACAACATCAACATCAAGTGAAAGTAGAAAATAAAACTCAAAAAATGCCAGTCTTTTTTCCCATTCATTGCAATTTAAAGCTGGGTGAGATCCCGTTTGCTCCGTAGCCCATTTCAGATCGCTTTGAAGAGGACACAAAAACTCCAAAAAATAAACAGAGCAGGGGGAGAGGAGTCGTATAAGTGCTTGGCAAATTTAAACAGCAAGAAGACTGCTAATACATATGTGGTACAGACAGTAGTCATCTATAGTCAAAAAACTGCTCACAAATTTTTGGAGAGTAAGAATGGTTACACTGACAAAAAGGAGGCGTGGAGGTTCATATGGATGTGAATGTATGCGTGTGTCTGAGGTCGGGGGCGGGGATGGTGGGAGGGGCGGGGGCGATGCAGGGGGCGGGGTCGGGGTCGGGAGGGGCCACTGTAGAATCCTCTGTGTGTGTTTGACCGATCGGATCTTCAGTTTCAGGTGAGGTAGAGAGGCTTGTCCCTGCCTATCATGCTGCCACTGCAAAGACAAAAGCAACACAGATTAGATTCCCAAAGATAGCGTAAGTAGCAGTCATGGCGTGGTTTCAAGCGGTGGGGGCTAGCTAACTCTAAGGGAGATAGGCAGTTTTTGAAGGAAATAATCATACGCTGAACCTCATAATTTTGTTAATTACTAGGTCCACAAGTTGTCATGTTAATCTTGTGATTTAAAGGGCTTAATGGTGCACTAATCCTGCCATCATGTCTCCGTGGAGCGGTTATTTACTTTGCCTGAAATACAAGTTTTCACCATAGAAACAAGAGGTGACGCAACCAAGGCCATGTTACAAGTTGAATCTATAGAGTTGAGAAGTTATGTCACTTCTGAGCGCAACTGCAACTTCAGAGCTGATTTCTAGCATTGTTCTTATTTATTTATTTTTGATTTATCCATTTATCTATTTTTTTTTATTTTTTATGCTGCCTGCCTTGGTGACACTGAAACTGACATTGCACTTAACAAATCCATAGAGATTTGACCCTGCTCACAGCAATATTTTAAGCAATAAAAAGACCTGTATACATGCGTGACAGATGAGTTAATGTCATACGGTGGAAGATTCCCAAAAAATTACATACTGCGTCTTTAAATTAAGAAAAGAAATCAAACAAAAACAAAAACAAAAATAATTTCTTATGGCAAAAAATGCATTCCTAGCATCCTAATTATTCACTGCAATGTGTTTATAACTGCCAAGTGAAGTTTTGCCATCACTGTTCGGCTAACAACAACTAGCATGCTAACCACAGACCATCCTTACGTCCTGGTTTTACACTGTATCTGTGCTGGTTCAAGACAAATTTTACATAATTACATCAACAAAATCCGGTATAGCCCCTTTATGAACACTATGATGTCATCCGCACCCTGTTATTCTCTTCCATTCACCAGTCTGAGCTTTATTTTGAGACCTTGCACAATCCCGTATCTCTGAGAGCGGCAGCAGTAGCGACAGCCTGCCACGGCGTTTAGTACAGAGCAGATAAAAGTTGTGTTCGGAACATCTGTTTTCCTCTCAGCCTGACAATCACACCACAACCTCCATTATCTCACCATTACCTCTGCAGCTGCCTGGCCCTCTCTCTCTCCCTCTCTCCCTCACTCCCTCTCTTTGGCACCAGCTGACAGGCTCCCACACTTCCCTTGTGAAAGCACCAGGAGCACTTTATATGCTTATTTCCGATCAAACAACTTCAATGTGGACAATTATTTACTTTTTGTATTGTGACAGATGTTTTAAGAGGCTGTTTTTCTGAATTCTAGAGTAACGTTTCTTTTGCCCCTTCAGACAGTACGATTATATAAGCAGCTCTTACTGATCATCACTTTGGAAATGACATATGCATGATGAAATGTTTTCCTCTTAAAACCTCGTCCAGATTACTACCTGAAATTCACTCACTTTGTCATCTATAAATGATGTGAGCGGCCTGCTTAGTTGAGCCAAGTGTATAAAATATTTTTATTGTAGTAGTTCTAACCTGCAGTGGTTGCCACACTCTCGATTACAGTATTCACTGTCCCAGTCGTGACTCGGGGCCACACCAGGGCCAGGACCTGAGCCAGGGGCCCCTGGAGACTGAGAGCCCCCCATACTCTTCTGATACTCGGACTGGAGGTGAGAGAAACCCTGAGAACACAATACACACATGTCAAATACAAGGACATAGAACACATGGTAATAATCAGTCATTTTATTTGGAAGAATCCATGAAATCGTGTGAAAGTGTCTATCCACATTCTGTTGTGTATATGTGTATATGTACATATCACACACGGTGGAAAGATCATAATCGTAATGAGTGCATAATGCCTACAGCTAATAGCATGTTGCTAACCTGCTGACCAGGAGGCGGGGAGTGGAGCGAGGCCTGCAGCCCCATCTGGTGGGAGATGATTGGCTGGGACTGGACTTGCTGCATGCGGATCGGCTGGTTGAGCAGCGAGCTCTGGTGCAGGGAGAGCTGCTGGTGCGGGTGCAGGGGCGGGCTGATCTGGAAGGAGGAGGGGGGAGAGGCACTAATGCTGGGCAGCATCTGTGATTGGCTGAGCGTCTGCGACAGGGCGTGGCGGGGGGCGTGGCCTGTGTAGCTCTGCAGGTCAGTGAGAGGAAAGGCTCCTGGGCCCAGGTACGGGGACGATGGCTGAGGGGGCACACTGTACAGAGGGGGGTTGGCTGGCATCATGTGAGGGGACGCCTGGCTCGTCTGCGCACTCTTGGCTCCACTGGGTCGTTATAAGACTGTGACACAAGAAAAACATTTAGGGTTAGGATTTAGAATACAACCTTCAAACTATTTAAACCTTACAAAGTACTGTAGAGGCAGAGTAAGTTAATTTGTAACTCAGAGTAGGATAAACTCCCCGTGTTTCAAGTCAGTACCATCATATTGTCTTCTGGATGGAGCTAAAATGTCTAGATCACAAAACAGTGTCCAGATGACCACCGTCTCTACACTGAATCACTCCTAGATGAATGAGAGATTATACCTTCTCATTGTTTACTAAGTACTAAATACTTGCACTACTACAAGTGCAGACAATATGACAGCTCAATCTTTTTTCTATAACCCAGACATAGGCTGATAAGCTAAAGTTGTTGATCTATGATGCCAGTTGTGATTCAAGAATATCTGTCCATAATAGCTTTTCTAACAGCGTAAATCATCATTTATAGGCTCATAGAAAGATTGAGATGTGATTACTACTAAACGTGTACTTTTCATACTTTAACTTTAACTTTCATTATCAATTTTGCCATGGTAATGCAATAAACTGTAATATTAAGGTTTAAATTATACAATTCTGCAATGCAATGTAGCAAATGCTCCAAATAGATTTTAAAAGTGCATAAAAATCCAACAGTAACACTGCAACATAAAAGGGTACATTATCTTTTTTTTTAATGAGAGCATTTTGTTCAATTGGAAAATATAATTGCCTACTGTCATTGAACAGTACATTTTACAGGCTAAATCCAGCCTCTAATTACACACCATTGAGCAGAGCTGTGTTTACTGAGCACGATCGCTGCTCTCTTCTTGGTCTTATTTATTCCAAACAAACTCCCAAACACCCACACATTTTAGAACACCACTCTCCCTTTACTTCAGAAGGTGATGGATGTTTGAGTGATATCCAGTGGTTCTCATTGTTCATGTGGGATATGTGGTAGTGAGTTTAGTAATAGCCATATCGATGCTGTGAAGAAATGATGATAAAATATATGTGTAGTGTGTATGTCTGTGTAATCCCTCAGTCGTCCAGGTCTGATCCATAGCAAAAGACGAAGTTTAAGCGGCTTGGATGAGCAGCGAAACGTCTTCACTCTTACAATGATTTGTCCAGATGACAGATTTTAACTTTGTCTTTTGCTATGTAGTGTCTAATGCATTTGTTCTCACAGTATTTTTATAATATGGTACTACTAAAGTGGGACTAAACACCTAAATTCCGCCCAAAACCATAGTTCAAATAGAGCTGCTAAACTGGGTAGTACCTGGAGGACTGAAGAACAGAGTGAAATTGTCTGTAGATCTGAATATTTTTTCTAGAAATAACTAGAAAAAGTACATTTTAAAGAATCAAATGTGCCCACAACAGCCTAGTTAATGTGTATTGTTCTGTCTCACTGTAAAAATTTGCACATTTTTTTTTTTTTTTTGGTATGGACTGTAGGAAACGGGGACACTTATTGTAAATTTCTGCTAACGTCAATGATGAACTGTTGGTCCCTGACAAATAAAGACAAAAGAAAGAAAAAAAGAAAGAAAGAAAGAAAGAGGAGGAGGGCGAGGTCTGGGGGTATAAGCCCTGCAGCCAGGTGTTTGCAATCAGAAACACATGGCTTTGATCAGGGCAGTCTTGTGTGATGTCACCAAGTACTTGACTCTTGAACCGATGGAACGCAGTGGCTAGCAGGTTAGGTATGTCCATTTATATATACACAGTCTGTGGGTGGTATACTGGTTCAGGATGTGAAAAATAGATATTTGGGATCCCAGCCATATGGTTTAGCAGTACTGGTTTCTTTTCTTCTAGGGAAATTAAGCCAAATGCTGTGAAGTCATATGTAACAGCCTAAAATATACACACTATGTTATTATATAATATTGCACATTCTGCAGCATCATCTGTCACAGCATTCTATATGATTAGCACGCCTGAACTTGTCACTTCCTGGTTTTTGCTCATTTCGTTTTGACTATTTAGTGACTACCGTGCCAACTTACTTCTTATCTTTTAGCACACAAAGGCAACAGGTGCACGCTGAAGATGTGAATCCTCTAAAATGAATCTCCAATTACATCCAATTCTCCCGACCCCACCTCGCAATGAAAAGACTGCTTAGATGGTAATTAAAAAAGAGAGTTAGAACTGCTTTCTGATTGGCTGCGGAGTGAATGAGGGGGGATGGTTATGGGGTAGATGCTGTTTTTTTTTGACTGGCAATCTCCCAAACATATATAGTTATCAATCAGGGCTGTGTATAGGCGCGCTGACATGAATGTGTAATTACAGCGCAGATATGAGAATAGTGTTTAGCTCAAAGTGGTGCCCCGTGTGAAGAGGCTGATCAATTAACTATTCATGCCTCAATCAAGGTGCTGTTTTCGGGCAGTGAGCGGCGGCTGGGGCGGAAGCGCGGAACATGGGGGAGCGGGCGCGGGGGGGGAGGGGGAGGAGCTACGTATATTCTTAATAGGATTTGGGATATAAACTTTCAAACAATGCCGCCGCACATGATCGAGCTGAGTTAAATGAAACACAATATAGCTATATGTGATGGTGATGTTTTATTTATTCTATGCTAGAGAAAGATTGCATTGATTCAGTTTAGGCTGCGTCACTAGCAATAACCAGCAGTAATCCAAACATACCGTCAAAGGCATCTAGCTACACTTTGTCAACAATAAACCTGGATACATGAAAGGAATTATGACAGATTTTCATTTAAAATATGGCATAAATTTTCAGTGCAAATCATAAAGTCCTTATGCACAAAGACAGATTTCTATGGCCGTAGCTAAACGTGTCTATTTACCACATCAATCACTCAAAAAGGTTCAAATTGGATGGACAGGAATGAACAAAATTCATAATTGCACAAGCTAAGATACAGGGTGATAATATTAAGGGGTTATACCGGATTTTATGTAAGAAAGTAAAGCAGTGAGGGTCAAATAACACTGTGCGCTGTCCATGTCTCATTTTATGTTAAGATTTATATTATACTGACTCTGAGGACTAGCTGCTGTCTAAGGACTTACCGCACGAGAACCGAAATGGGAAAAGGGGCTTCTGGCTGTTTTGCTTTCCCAAAATGGAATATATTTCAAGGACAAGCAAAATGAGATACTTTGGTGGCACAAAATGCACTTAAATAATCTGGTGACAAACATTTATACTCACACCGGCTCCTGTTTTAATGTTTTAATTGAGCTCATTTGTTTTGTTTGTTTGCTTTGTGTTTGTATTTTGTTCTGTATTTGAACAGGGCACTCATGAAAAGGAGAGTCTGAGTGCTCTCACTATATAAATAAAGATAAATGAAATAAAAACGATAAATAAATATTGGTATCACAAAATATTTGGTTTGTCCACTGCAGCCAGACAAATACCAGATACTAAATAGTGTATCAGCTCAAAAATACTAAAATTAAATATCCAGAATGCCCCTCTCATGACTGCTTGATTGCTAATGTAAATAAAAAGATGTCCGGATTTTTACCTATGACGCAACAATCTGGGCCAAATGCAAAGAGAGCATTTTTGAGTGCGCAGAGAAGATGACTTTGGTTTAATGAAACGAATGTGAATGAATCAAGATAGAATTCCAGGTATGTTTTGATGCGAGGATGACATTATAATATGGTTAGATCTCCAAAAAAGTAAGGTAACTCTTGCATTATATGTGCCCTTTAAGCTTCAATATCCTTCCCAGACAAAAACCTACTTATTCATACATTTCTAAACCAGCTTTCCGCCCACCCACACAGACAAACATCACATCTCCCCGGGTTACAAATCAGGTGTGTCCAATGCCTAATTTCAACTGTTCTCCGCTCAGCACACCCCTCCTCTATCATAGCAAGCTTTACCCACAACCCCTTTGGCTGAAGAGAGGAGGAGAGGGAGGAATTCTCTGTCTCATTTATCATGCCTTATATCAGCGCTGACCCATGTATATCAAAGACGTGACCCCCCGCCGTTACCTTGGAAACCAGACTGGCTCTGTAGGCGGCCAGGGCTTTCAGGTACTCCTTCTTAGGCAGCCTCTGTTTTCTCTTGTAGCTCTGTGAGGGGAGAAAAATACAACAAGTTTAAACACACAGAAAGCAAGATCAGATACACAGATTTTAAAAAAAGAAGGGAGAGGGAGAGGGAGGGTGACACAATGGACTGAGGTAACATCGGGTATGATTGGAGACAATAGGTTGTATTTGAAATGGAGGGCAGAGGTACTGGGAAAAAAAAAAATGAACCGAAATGCCATAAATGTTCAACTGTATTCTTATTTGTTAAAAAAGTTATGGCTCAAAGTCATTTCAGCTGACGACGATCATGCCTTTGAGGTTGAATAATGCCACCATTTTCTGAAGCTGTATAAAAAATGGTTTCACTTTTGTTAATTTGTGCACGTTTGTGTTTCATGTGGATAGGCCCAGTAATTACCCTGTCCTCCAGACGAATGCTGTAACTAACTATATACAATGTTGTGCCAAAAAACAAGTCGCCGCCAAAAAAAAAGTTCACACACCCTAATATTTCGTTGGACCATCTTTAGCTTTGATTATGTCACGCATTCGCTGTGGCGTTGTTTCGATTTCGCTTCTGCAATGTCACAAGATTTATTTCCATCCATTTTTCACCAAGATCTTGCATCGTTGGTGGTCGAGTCTGACCGCTGCGCAAAGCCTTCTCCAGAACATCCCAAAGATTCTCAATGGGGTTAAGGTCTGGACTCTGTGGTGGCCAATCCATGTGTGAAAATGATGCCTCATGCTCCCTGAACCACTCTTTCACTATTTGAGCCCGATGAATCCTGGCATTGTCATCTTGGAATATGTCCGTGCCATCAGGGAAGAAAAAAATCACTGATGGAATAAACCTGGTCATTCAGTATTTTCAGGTAGTCGTCTGACCTCATTATTTGAGCAAAAACTGTTGCTGAACCTAGACCTGACCAACCGCGGCAACCCCAACCTATTTGCTTAGTTAAATCCAGGGGGCGACTTTTTCTTTGATCATTTTTACAACAATTTAGGGTCATATTGTCATTCTTATAATAAAGATTTTTTTCATGCTTCAGATTGGATTAAATAATCACATAAATACAAACTTGTCACATTAAAAAACTATCATTTTTCAACCCAAATTTTCCATTTATAAACCAATATTGCTCTCTATTTCACCAATCACCCAGCGAACCAGTCAACCAGAGTGATATGGCAAAATTTAAACATCAGATGCCCTTCCAGGAGTGTGTGTCAGGTTTGATTTGTTTCACTCACAGACACACAACGAATTTCTGTGCTTGGATTCGATTGGAAACGGTGACCATCCGGTTTGAAGGCGGATACTTAAAACACTGCTGCACCGCTGCATTCCAAAAAAGAAGATGGTGAATTTTGTCATTTTTGTCACGAGTAAAACAAAAAAAATTACACATGGGAACATGAAACCGCCCTTAAGAAGAACATTATTAACAGACTTGCTTCTCATGCACGAATATTTAGTATTAGAATATTTAGAAAGTGCAAAAGGAAACGAGAGATAAAGCTCTATCAAAACACAGACATAATATTTTCAAGCCTCAGAAGTGAATATTTGAAATTGTGGAATAAAAAATATCAAGATACATTCCAATACTGTAAAAGAATAACAGCACATATGGTCTATTTCTGATCTGCGAGGAACTACTGTAGACCAAGTCATACATCTTACAGAGATTTGTCTATTTTGCACCACGCCAAGCACACTTTATTGATGCCCCCTATAGACAATATATATACAGGGCAGGAGGGAGAGAGGGGGAGAGAGAGTATGGGGGTAAGGGGGAAGAGAGGAAGGGAGAGAGGGCGAGAGAGAGAGTATGTGGAGCAGAGGGGAGAGAAAGTATGGGGAGCAGGGGGGGAGGTCGGAGAGAGGGAGAGAGAGAATGCATGGGGCAGGGGGAGAGAGAGACGAGAGAGAGAGAGAGTATGAGGGGAAGCGGGGGACAAGGTAGAGAGAGAGAGAGAGGGGGGGCAGGAGCGAGTATGGTGGGGTTAGGGGGAGAGAGGGAGAGAGAGAGAGAGCATGGGGAGCTGGAGAGAGAGAGGAAGAGAGTATGGGGGCAGGAGGAGAGAGGGAGGGAGAGAGGGAGAAGAGAGTAGCGGGGCAGGAGGGAGTATGATGGAGCTAGGGGAAGAGAGGAAGGGAGAGAGACTTTTGAGGGGTTGCCAGGTACGCAGTTTTTCGACGGAATTGGCTAGCTTTTTAAGAGCTGCCACGGATGAAAAATTGTGTCTGCAGGTTTGGCCAGAGCTGTTTTCCATGTAAAACATATTGATTGAGAATAATCCCAATAACAGTCCTGAAGTTCGGTGAGAGATCTTCATGTCAAAAGCCGTCAGCGCTCTGTGGAACTTCTATTTTTGAGGGAGAGAGAAGGGAGGGGGCGCATCCATGTCACCAGAGGAGCATTTCTTTTGTAAATACAGTGTAAAATACAGCCGTGCATAGGTTTTTCATTGGGTCCCCTCCATTCCAAATATAGAAATTGGTTGCAGATTAGCTCGGTTAGCTTCTTTTTGCTGCAACTGAGCGCTATATGGGTGATGTCACACTCACTCGGTCCACTTTTATATACAGTCTATGTGTCCACCATTTTCTCCACTTTTCACGAAAATATGTCTCCTCAAATTAGCTCAAAACAAATCCAAAACAGACTTATTTTAATGAGAAAAAAGGGTATTCTGTCCACAGTGATGACTTTGTTTACTTGGTAGCTGCGCACACGTATTAGTCCACTTGCTTATCTCTTAATCAGAGCTCTTTCTGTGCAAACCACTCAAATCGAAAATAAAAAGTGTGTTTTTAGAGCCAATTTCAAGCCTTCTGAGTGAACCAAAAATAAGGCATTAGGGCACTGGATTGGAGTTAATGCCCCGATGTGTCACTCAATAGACTTTTTTAACCACTATCGACGATGTGAAACAGATAAATAAAAATACCTGGGATTGTGGTTTAGTTCTCAGCATCTTGAAATACCACTGGATTCTGACCTGCATTAGTGCAACATAGCATTACTAATGTTATTTTTTTGTTGTTGCTGTCTTTTTTTTTTGCCCAGGGGTTCCAAGTAAGTGCAGATACTCATGTTACTATAATTGAGAGGAACAGATTTTGGGTAACTGAATAAATCTAGTCATTTAATTGTAATCTCCTACATTTAAAATCACATTAGTTACAGTTAGACACCCCCAATCAAAGTTGTCACTGCATCATTTTCTCTGCTTGGCCAGATATATGCCCCTATTGTGCTTTAACCCTGGAGAACCCACGGGGTCAAATTTGGCCGCAGTTAACTGCTGCTACCCAAAATGAAAAAAAAAAAGTCAAATAAAAAAAATCAGAAAGCCCAGAGTGCCACTTCTGGCCCCTGCATAGAGACACCTAGTGGATGAATATTGAAATAAAATGAGCCAGAGTGGTAGTGATAATTTTTGATAAAATTGCATTTTTTTTTTGTGTTAATCTTTTTTAGCACTAGCTTGAAGAATGTCTAGAAGTACATTTTATATTCTTTTTGGATAAATTAGCGAGCCCAATGGGTCAAATTGGGTTAAAATTGAAAAAGTGGATATTTCAGTGTTCAATGAATAATAATAATAATAATTTTCCAAAGAAGAAGAAAAGGGTTCTTGAGTTCTCCAGGGTTGAGACAACTTTAAACTGTTTATTTAATCAAGTTTCGTGGTGTCATACAAGTACTTTGAGTAATGTCACTCAAAGGTGTATTATGTAAGATGCGCAATACCATGCTCTTTTATGAGAAGGGACGTCCATCCACAGATCAGAGCTGTAACTTGCCCTGATAGTGTCTCATGCTTGTGTGTGAGTGTTGTTGTGCGTAGTGGTCAGAGGGGCCGATGCCACAGATTGACTGTCTTGCTTCCATCTGTTTGCCCCAGGACAGCTGTGGCTACAATAGCACCTTACCACCACCAAGTGTGGAGTGAATGAACCATGCACCGTAAAGCGCTTTGACTGTCTTAAAAGGCGAATGTTTCATTAGAATTGTCTCTTGCTCGTCTCAATGGAGAAATATCAGTGTGATGCAATACTGTGGAACATTCCAGTCAAAGCAATTACATTTCCATGGAGACAAGATGGTGGCGCCCCCCCCCCAAAGCAGAAAAGTAACATCACGCCCCTTTAAGTACAAATACAACAGCAGTTTTATATTTGTAATTGAGTTCATTTTCAGACATGTAACGTACTTTTACTTGAGTACACATTTGCAGTGCTCTTTCCACCACTGGTCATTTCTTTAAATAGAGCCGGTCCGGGGTGTATAAGCATTAAGCATTCATGCACAGGGCCTGGCAGCGTGGACACATCCAGTGGTAAACAAACACAGACAGAAACAGTAAACACAGTGAGAGGTACAATCTCCTGCTCAAACACACCAAGTGGATCCTCTCAGACATGTGGACAAGACTGGTAGCATTTTAGCAACGCTTTAGATCCAAAGAATGGTGTAGCATTACCTGATAGAGCCTATGATTTTTCAGTTATGGAATTTATTAAAGGTGTTACACTGTCAGGCTGTGTTCTTCTCTCAAACAGAAAACACTCTGTTCCACTTTGTGATGTCACGTGGTAATACAGGAAGTGCTCTACTGTGTTTTTAAACTTCATACATCTTTACTAGAATCATTTTATTATTTACTATTGTGTCCCTAACTCAAGATATGAACATTAATAACAGACAAATCAGGCGTCATCTTTCCTCAAGGTCACGTCTGCTAGTGTTAGCAACAGGTTTGATTGACAGCGTTGCTAAGCGCCTGCTCCATGCTAAACCAGGGGAGGGACGTTACCTTTAACAGCTTCGCTCCGGATTGGCTCTTTGGTTGCTATGATACTTGTGGTCAAAAATCCTAATATAAAACTTGCCTCCAAATTAGCCGCTATAACCGTTAGCCTCGATGAGTTTAATTTGACTGGTGCTGAACACTATGGGTGACGTCACACTTACTCGTCACACTTCTTTATACAGTCTGCGGTTCTATCTGAGGTTTTTTGTCAAGTTAAAATAACTTTCTGAGGTTTGATTTTTTTTTTTATGAATATATTTTTAATAATACAATATAAAATTGACCTTTTCTTTTAAAAAATGCGTTAAATCATTTGAACAAAAGGCTTTCTACGACCTGCAAATGTTCCCTGCCTGTGTGTACACTGCGGTGACAGTCCCACACACTCTCTAGCTAAAATATTGATAGAGCTTTGACTGCCTCGGTAATGAACTCAACTACTCCCAGCAGCTTTTAATTTGAAATGAATTTAACACGGCTAATGATTTGTGCAACCACTGATACTTTGAAATAAATGAGCGTGCCTAAGGATGTCTAATTACTCCAAAGTGAATGGGTTCATTAAGGCTCAGGTCAGTGTGAATTCAAAACGCCAGGAGAGCAAGTGGCCGGGAGCCGTCCCGCCTGAACCGCTCCTTTAATTGAGCATAAATGAAATGTTCTTGTTTGATAACCGCTTAATTACAGGAGACAATAGCTCCGCGCGCCCTGCTAACACTGAGCGCAGTGATTAACCCCTCCAACCCTGCAGACACTTAGAGGAGAGAGAGAAGAGGGACAGGAGAGAGGAGTGAGAGAGGGGGGAGGAGACTGAGGGAGGGGTAAGAGAGAGGAAAGAGAGGGGTGGGAGAGAAGAGAGGGAGAAGAGAAAAGAGAGAGGAGCGAGAGGGTGGAGGAGACTGAGGAAGAGGGAAGAGAGAGGGTAGGAGAAAGAGAGGAAAAAAGAGGGGGGAGGGAGAAGAGAGAGGAGCGAGAGAGGGGGAGGAGACTGAGGAAGGGGGAAGAGAGAGGGAGGAGAGGGGTGGGAGAGGAGAAAGGGAGAAGAGAGAGGAGGAGCGAGAGGGAGGAGGAGACTGAGGAAGGGGGAAGAGAGAGGGGAGGAGAAAGAAAGGGAAAAGAGGTGGAGGGAGAGGAGAGAGGGACAAGGGAGAAGAGAGAGGAGCAAGAGAAATATGTTGTATATATATATATATATATATATTATATATATGTTATAACGTTATAACATATATAATATAATATATGTTATATTATATATGTTGTAACATGAGATATTTACACAAAAAGACAGTACATGGAGATTATTTTATTTTATTTTTTTTGAGTTTTAATTTAAAAAACGCTTTTTTCAAACTGTGCCTGAAAATTGGCAGTCCGGCTTCTGACGTCTTTTACAGTAACTAAGTTCTTCCCATTGCAGCCTCCAATGTCGAACCATCGATTCAGCGATGCCAAACTAACGTGCAGTGGCTCTATTTCCTTCTTTGACGCCTGATCCATTGCCTTTAACTTAAGAGCTGCGTCATTTGCATTTATTCTTGTGTTTTCCATGATGAGGGTGTGTGCATGATGCGCAAAATGACACTTCAAAATCAAAACTAGTGTATTCTTCAGCATATACATTCCCACGTCTGTTTGACTTTTGCGTTTACAGCAAGAGAGTGCCCCCCGGTGGCCATTAGCCAGTAAAATCTATAAATTAGCCGCACCGTTGTATAAGCCGCAGGGTTCAAAGTGTGGGGAAAAAAATGTCAGCTTATAGTCCGAAATGTACGGTATATATATATATATATATATGTAGGAGCATGATTTAAATGTAATAAGTAGACTGGCATGGCAAAGTATAGTACGGTAAGTCTAATTTCAAAATTGAGTACAACAGTAGTGTTCTGATGTTGACACAGAACCAAATAACCTCCCTGTACTCACCTCTATTGTCTGGGCTCCTCCACTGTTTTAAAACGGCTGCAAAACTAGAAATAGATTTTAATCTTAAAAAAGTAAATCAAGACAAATGCACTTTTTGTGTTTCTAGGGCGGATTTAACATGTAGTCACCTTGAGGAATAACAGCCCAAAAAACACATTGATCTCACATATAAAGCTCTGGTCTTTGGGGATTTGAGAGAGAAGCTGTGTGTAAGAACAAAACATCTTAACAACACAACTATATACACATACATAGGCTGAATAAAGCGTGCGTAGTTGGAGCGTGGGCACATATAAGTACTAAAGCTAACACACTGTTTGCACTAATTGGATATAAAACATGTCCTAAATAAGCAATATGTTTAAATGATACTTTTATTTTCACTTGATACAAAAAAAAAGTGTTACATGTGTGGTAGAAAACTAAATTATGAGGTGTGTACACATTTTTTGTATCTGTACTTTACTTAAGTACATTTTAAAGTGAATACTTACTTTACTTGTACTTCACTACATTTGAGAGCAGGTATCTACTTTCTACTCCAATACATTTTGAACAGGACTGAAAAGTATTATAATATTATTGTTGAAAAGGCCGAGGGTTTATTTTTAGTACTTTAATCATTTGAGCAAACAAAAATATAACAAAAGCTAGAATAAAAAGGTCGATTCAGTTGTTTCTGTAGCACAAAAATCAGCACAAATCTTCATCAAAATCACTACATTTGTTCAGGGCCAAACCAAAAATGGTGGACACTTAAAAAACATTATTTTTAAAAATTTGGTCATTTTTACTTCCCCTAGTTTAAGTCATGATAAGTTCAAGTGTAAGTGAACAATTATAACCGTATATATTGCCAAAAATCTCAGAAGTTTCAGTTTACCTACTGCTAAAATTTGGTGAGTACAACTTAAAAATTATAGGAGCTATTGAAGATTTAAAAGTGTCAGTGACTTTTTTGGACTTTTGTCAGTGACTTGTGTTTTACTTTACGTTACTTTAACTTTTACTTGAGTGTGTTTTTTCTCCGGGATATCTGCAGCAAAACTGATATGATGTAGTGTGATATGGGGTTAGCAGAGACATATGTTGTAGTACCGGTGGTAGTAGTGCTTGTAGTATTTGTTAAACAAGTAGGATAGAAGGTGCAGTACTTTAAAAAAATGTGGGTGCAGTATGATGACATTTTTTCAGCATAATTGTCTTACCCGCCTACAGATATAGCATAAAAAAAAAAACAGCTCCTGAGATTAAAATATGTATGCATCTATAGTACTTTATTGTCCACTGATCAGGAAGTGTGCAGTAGCATGCCGGTAAACTCATTGCGGTGAATAACTAGGATGTTTAGAATGCATAAGGAAAATAAGGAAATACCATGGACCATTGCAAACCGTTTAAAATGAACTACTTATATTTTTCACACTTTTAAAAACTTAATGCATGATTTATCAGTGAAAATGGACCTTTTGGAACAAATTTATTGAAAAAGTCAGATTGCAAGTTACTCAGAAAGTTACGTTTTGGAAGTAAATATGTTTTTTTTCCCATTTTACAGCCAACGCCTCTGCTGATCTGCTGCGGCAATGGCATAATCATTGTATTCGTCTGTATAGATAACGCTCCATATTTGAGCAGCACAATTGTAAACAGGGTTAGCTTATGTAAGTGAGAAGAAGTTGTGTTTACATAGAGCTGAAACTGCGTCGCTCATCCGACTCTGACTTTATATAACACCTGTCATCGCCCTATAGAGCCACTGTGACAAGCGGCTTGGAGAAAGTAAACACATAATAAAAATAAAGGCTATCGAGACATGTGTACATTTCCATAGCAGCATCGATACAATACAAGTCTACAGAGCCAGACTCGTCGGACAGTAAGAGACGAGGCTTTGGACAATCTCATTTATATATCTCTGTGTAGGCATTAAATATATGTCACAGAAGTACTGGTTATAATGTAAAAGTCAAAATGAATCACACATGCCTGATTGGAGAGCTTGTCCAATCTCTCTCTCTAAAACCTTCAAATCAGGCTAGAAATCTAGAGGTAATAATGGACTCAGACTTGAACTTTAACAGCCACATCAAATCAATAACATCTGCAGCTTTTTGCAATCCAAAAACATTGCAAAAATCAAAGGTGTACTGTCTAAACCAGACTTGGAGAGACTTATCCATGCATTTGTCTCCAGTAGTTTAGACTACTCTAACGGCCTGCTCACTGACCTCTCCAAACGAGCGTTAAGACAGCTGCAGTACATCCAGAACACTGCTGCTCGGGTCCTGACTAGAACCAGGAAGTACAAGCACATAAGTCCTGTGCTCAGGTCTCTGCACTGGCTCCTGTGGCTCAGAGAATAGACTTGAAAGCAGCTCTGCTTGTGTACAAGTCTCTCCATGGCCTAGCACCAAAGTACATCTCCCACATGTTAGTGCCATATGAACCATCTCACACTCTGAGGACTTCAGGGACCGGCCTGCTGCTGGTGCCCAGTGTCAGGACTAAACATTTGGAATCAGCGTTTCAGTTTTATGCAGCTAAAACCTGGAACAGTCTTCCTGAAGATGTGAGACAGGCCTCGACTATGACAATGTTTAAATCCAGGCTCAAAACAGTTTATCTGTGCATATGACTTAAAGGTTTTTATTTATTTTATTTGTTTGCATTGTGATTGTAATTCTAATTCTGTAAAGCACTTTGAATTACTTTGTGTATGAATTGTGCTATACAAATACATTTTCCTTATCTGTCCTTTGTAGTTGCTTCCTTAAAGTTCTCATCTCATCTACACAAAAAGCTGCGTTTACATGTTACTAAGGAGTAAAAGATGTTTCCCTAAGCCAGAAGAAATCAAAATAGCTGTTAACTTGAATACTAGCCCTTCATGACATCACAAGGTGGAACAGAGCATTTTGGATACATCTTTGTCATATGTTTCTTTGGTTGCTCACTGTAAAGGTGTGATTATCAGGGTCACTCAATTGTTTTGTCGACAGAGCAGCTCGGCGAGAATAAATGAAGTAATCACGTGCTATTGAGCAGTACATGGATCCATAACAACATCATTACCTCTGTTAATTACGGAGCTTCGGAGGTGACATGTCTGATTAAACACGCCATTGCACAAACAAATCTAAAAATGAGCCACACAAATGCCACGTGAATATCTGTGTATGTGCTGCTTTGTTAGCTAGCAAATCAGCAGTGGTAGAAGAAGTCCTCCGTTTAGTTTGGTCCTGTTCAAGTAGTGGAGTAGAAAGTATAGATACCTGCTCTCAAATGCAGTGAAGTAAAATTAAAAAGTATCCACTGTAAAATGTATTTAAGTAAAGTACAGATACCTACTTAAGTACAGTATATTTTGGCCATTTAGTGTAAAAATGGCCAAAATTGCAGATATTTGGGATATATAAATCTGAAAAAAAAAACCCCATTAACCCTGGAGAACCCACGGGGTCAAATTTGGCCGCAGTTAATTGCTGTTACCCAAAATGAAAAAAAAAAAGTCAAAGTTCAATTCAAAAACTTAAAAAAGCCCAGAGTGCCATTTCTGGCCCCTGCATAGAGATACCTAGTGGATGAATATTGAGCTAAAATAAGCCAGAGTGGTAGTGACAAGATGGCTGCCCTGTTGTTGTACCCAAACAAAATCGTCCTCTCAGCAAACCAGCGGTTGGTAAAATTGCGTGATTTTTTTTTGTTAATCTTTTTAGTAATAGCTTGCAAGTACATTTGATATTCTTTTTGGATAAATTAGTGAGCCCAATGGGTCAAATTTGGCCCTGATCCTAAATTAGGGAATAAAGGGTTAAAATTGAAAAAGTGGATATTTCAGTGTTCAGTGAACTTATAGCAGTAATTTAATGCAATGTTCATAATTTTTCAAAGAAGAAAAGGGTTCTTGGGTTCTCCTGGGTTAAACCAGATTTGAATGTATTACTTGATTTTGTTGATGTATTCAATATTTAGTATTTGATTAAGGTACACAATTAATACTCAGATGTTGCCTTACTTCTTGGAGTTAAAACTAAATCAGGTTTGCACATAATTCGAATGCATTTTAAAGCTTGTCCGAGAATGAGGAAGTGCATTGTTAGCATGCTAGTTGTTGCCAACATTTCTGTGACGCCAAAACTCACCTATGGCCTTTAAAAGTTGTGAAAAGCGCTTACGAACTCATCATGGTGAATAATTAGGATGTTTGAATGTATTTGGTAAGTGTGGAATAACTTCGGAGCGATGCAAACAAACTAGTTCTGTTTTCTCGCTTTTAAAAAGGTAAAAACCAGGTACAGCGGTTTTAAAAAAATTGGAAAAAAACCCAAAAACAATCCGTGAAGTAAAGGGTTACAACGACACAAACAATAACATTTCAGGAGCAGATGTCCTTGAGGCTAAACCAAGGACGACGCTCCAATTGCTAATCTCGTATTCCCGGCGTGATCAAATCAGCAGGCAACACGTATAAATAAAAGGACAGGAAATGAGGAATCCACATTGGGAGGTGTCAGGGACCAAATGGAGATTCATGGGGACGAGCTAGTGGGGAAGACGGCAAAAATTAACTGCAAATAAAAGGCGGCACAGGGCTCCAAAGTCAGGCCAATGTAGTGGGTTTGGTGGGAGAAAAATACACATGCACGTACACACCCAGATGAGATGGCCAGAGGAGAATGGGCTGTACTTCGTCATGTAGACAGGGGCTTTTATTTGACACCCAATAGGCGAGCGTCGCACTGGAGAGGCTAAAATATGAGTCTGTGCATGGCCATCAGACTGTCTCGTTTTCCCATCCATTTCGCCCTATAATTTGTTAGCGCCAATGTAAAAACTTTGTGGAGTGAAAGATGGAAATGAGGTACAAAATGGTGAATATGAACGTGGATTCAATTGGGGTTTGGTGGAGTGAATTCTTCAAGTTTTGGATTTTGTTGGTTACATAAAGCAAATCGAATGAGCTGTTTTATTTGAGATATGGTTACTTGAAAAAAAAACCTGTTCTGAAATTTCAATTTTTACAGATGAAGTTGGCAAAATATAATTCATGTTGTCCAAAACTCTAAAATTTTAAACTTGATTTCGATACTACATAGACCACAACAATTTTGATACCCAAATGATGACTTTTAAAAGACAATATTGTAACTTTCAACACAATATAATACTTTTAAAAATTTATTTATTTATTTTTTGTGTGGTCTTAAATTAGCTTTGAAAGGTTAAAATATGTGATTATTTATTTATTTATTTTTTATTTTAATTTTTTTTTAGTATCAATACTTTTAATACTAGTTTTAGTATCGATTCGACAGATTTTCGACATTTTGAGTCAGTAATGTGAACCTAGTGACAACATTAGATTTGTAAAAAATTGTCGTTATGCCAATTTATCAATTTATAACTTTTTAATACCTTTTAAAACAAGATTCTATCGTTTTCTTGTATAAAATAAGTAACATTTACCCCAAATCACACTTTCATCCATGCTGACCTCTCAATATGTGGCCCTGAACTGAGTCTATAACAGCTCTCCATACTATTAGAAAGGGTTTCATGTGGCTTGAACATGGTATTAATAACCAGCACCCAAGGGTGATAGACAGATTGATCTTTGTGAAATTCTGTAGGATTATTGACCCGCTGGATATCTGAAAAGGATCAAGATTCTAGTCTAAGTTCAGCATTCAAGGAGGATAAGTCCGTACTCTCACAATGTGGTTGGAAGAAATAGAGTCTGCGATTGTATGAATGCATTTGTGGTCATATGGTTAGGAATTATGTAACAATACAACAGTGTGTCTGACATACGGTTTAATCATTCCCATTTGCCATATTTCCAAGTATCTGATAATCCAGATCATCTCTTTGTAAAATAAGTCAAACGTTCCCAAGCAATGTATAGACCTTACAAGCTGCAAACCCTATTAATAAGACTTTTAAGCACAGACATGACAGTGAATAAAATTGCGTTGTATTGTATTCAGATTCTTCCTCGAAAGGTTCTGTAAGGACTTATGTTACCTAAGAGTCTTACGTGCCTTCCTGCGCTGTGCCAGCCCCACACTGCCAGCTCAGTTCTTGTTATCTTGGCCTACATCTTTAGAGGTATAATACTCCCTACAATGGAAGCATAGCCACTCTGGACTAGACTAGACTGGACGAAACTATCACAATGCGTCGAGGGCTTATGTCTCTAGTTGCGAGGCCTGTCACAACAAATTCTGAAGTGTGATATATTTCTGAAGTAATTATAGACAATAAACGGTAATACTGAAACTGATGGATCAGAATTATTCCCCAAAAAGTACAAAATAGTTGAAAAATTTGACCTGCAAAAGATAAATAGTTGAATGCAACGCTTAAGTAGCTAGTTTGTATCTATAATGAGTCATTGAAGTTCATTATTCAAACTTCTATAACCCACGTTTTCCCAGTAGAACAAAGAAACTATTGACCCTCAAAAAGTATTGTTCCATCTGTCAAATATGTGGTCAGTAAACATTAAAACTCCAGCGTCATCCCTCTTCTCTTCAACTCTCAGGCTACTACAATTTATTCTACACCCTTAATATCCCTTAATGTCCTTTTCAGATTCCCACCCGTAGATATTCACATATTTCTAAATGTTGACTATACGCCCATAGACCTACCTGTTTCTGCTCCTCTCCCAGCCCGTCCCACATGGAGGCCACGATCTTGGACACGTCTCCGAAGGTGGCGTTGGGGTTCTGACCCTTAATGGCCGCCTGTGTGTCTCTGAAGAACAGGGCGTAGGCGGAAACTGGCTTGGTGGGCTCGTTTGGATCCTTCTTCTTCTTCTTTTTCTGTGTTTGGGCTTGGGCTTTAGCATGTCTGATGACGGCCTCTTCTCACCCGTTAACTGAAACGCAAGACAGACTTTATTTTAATCATGTGGATAGTATTGTGCAACAGTATTGGAGTATGTGCAAGTATTTTCTGGGTAAAAAGTACACAATGAAAAAGTTTGGGGTATAGATTCTGAACATTACAATCGGTGGTGGTGTCCCATTTTGAGATGATGGACAATTTATATCAACTTACATTAAACAAAAAGGGTTGGTTGTGGGGAGGGGAGGTTGTAAGAATTTTGTTTAAGTTTTGTCGTGGCTTGCAGTATGTGGAGTTTGATCCCGGAAAATATCTAGATATGAACCATTAATAACACACAAATCAGGTGCCGTCTTTCCCCGAAGTCGCTCCTACTGGCGTTAGCAACAGGTTTGATTGACAGCGTTGCTATACGCCCGTTCTGTGCTAAAACATCAGTGCAGTTGGAAAGGGGCGTTACCTTCAACAGCCTCGCTCCAGATTAGCTCTTTTGGTTGCTATGATACTCACTGCCAGAATTCCAAATATGGAACTCGGCTCCAAATTCACCCCTGTAACCCCTGCTAGCCTCAATGAATTTCCTTTAACTGAAGCCAAACACTGCCTTTGTCCACTTCTACTATATAGTCTATGATATAACTGCAATATTGGCTGTGGGGCAGATATAATGGCAAATAGTCACATTTTTATATAGTGCTTTTCCACCTTCAAGGCACTCAAAGCACTTTACATCAAAGAACCACTCACCCATTCACGCGTCAGTATACACAAACACCGGGGGCGAGGTGGGTTAAGTGTCTTGCCCAAGGACGCAATGACAGCATTCATATGTGGGAGCTGGAATCACACGCCTACATTTGGATCAGTGGACAAACACTCTACAAACTGAACTATTGTCGCACATTTTTAGCTTGGGATATACACTGCCCGGCCAAAAAAAAAAAAAGTCACCACCTTGATTTAACTAAGCAAATAGGTCGGGGGTGCTGCAGTTGGTCAGGTCCAGGTTCAGCAACAGTCTGTGCTCAAAGAATGAGGTCAGCTGACTACCTGAATATACTGAATGACCAAGTTATTCCATCAATGGATTTTTTCTTCCCTGATGGCACGGGCATATTCCAAGATGACAATGCCAGGATTCATCGGGATCAAATTGTGAAAGAGTGGTTCAGGGAGCATGAGACATTATTTTCACACATGGATTGGCCACCACAGAGTCCAGACCTTAAGCCCATTGAGAATCTTTGGGATGTGCTGGAGAAGCTTTGTGCAGCGCCAGACTCGACCATCATCAATGCAAGATCTTGGTGAAAAATTCATGCAACTCTGGATGGAAATAAATCTTATGACATTGCAGAAGCTTATTGAAATAATGCCACAGCGAATGTGCAAATCAAAGCTAAAGATGGTCCAACAAAATATTAGAGTGTGTGACCTTTTTTTTTTGGAGGCGACTTTTCTTTTTGGCCAGGCAGTGTATATTTCTGAAATTGTTGTGACCTACAGCTAATGCAATGTTACTACAGTATGTCTGTCACATTTTGAAATAGAGCAAGCCCTTAGATTTTTTTACATTATTTTTTGTAGGCTTTATTTTTCAGGACAGTGTGTAATGGAGGTGAAGAGTGGGGAGGACATACAACAAATTTTTCAAGACCCAACATCACAGAGCAGCTTGAACTACTGCTCTACTGAACTACTTTTGATTTACTTTTAAAAAAAATGTTAGCAAGAATTTCCCATAACAACTTTCTGGGCACAAAACATTTTGAAATCTCCCATTTTTAAGTTGTGCTCCAAGTCATAAACTGCGACTTTTCATGCCGTCAGCGGGTGAGAGAAATTTAAAAATTGTCCGCTGTATCTGCCCTGGCTTTGATGTGCCTCTGAATCAATTGCAGAGCGCAAATGGAATTACTTACTGATAGAAAGATGGTAATCATTTTTATCCACTAGCACTGAGAGCCGGAGCCGCAGTGCACGTTTAGGCGGTGGGGTTTTCTCTGCTAAAGGATGCTGTGAGTACGCATTATTATTATGAGCTAACATTAATGGACAGAGTGAAAAATATTGTGGAGCTGACAGATTCAATTATACATTCATTGGGCTGATAAAATACACAGCGTCGCCACGGTGACACTGGTCCAGGGGCCATTTATCACTGCAGATTTACATTTAGTGCGCGAATATAAACAAGTGTTCTTTGCGTATGTGAATATATGGTTCGCATAAGTAAAAAGCAGAGAGCATGAGGTCATATATATGGTATTATAATGGGAAAGCAATGACAGATGGAGTTGTTGGTTTTAACCCTAGGACTAGGAGGAACTATCACTGCAAATCAACTCTATTCAGTAGCTCACATATGAAGTGTATTTATCTTATTTGACCGGAGTGACTTCAATCTTCATTTCACCATGTGTTTAGAAAATTTAAGACAGTAATTGCATTGCATCTTGGGTATTTAATCTTATTCTGATTTGTGCTAAATGACAGGTTTATAGTCTACTCATGCTAACTATCGTCGAGGTTCTCCAGTTATTCATAACCGCAGGTAATAACAATACAGATTTTGTTGCCTGAATGATCATTTTAAAAGCTGTTTTTTAGACAAAATTATAACTTTGATACAATGTAATAAATTTTTTGTGCAATTTTGAATGCTTTTTTTTTTACAGTGTATGAACGCACATTACGTTCTGTGTCCTGATTGGCTAAGGGACTGTAGATCTGTCCGTGCCGTGTCTCCTGTACAGTACAGAATGCTTTCAGCCAAATTTATATAAATGTTCGATCGCAGTGTGATCGCAAGATTTTTCCCCGACAAAACCCACAATGTCGATGAAATGTTTTGCACGGACAAACTTCAGAAACGCTTTGGACTTAAGTGTTTTTGTGCACAGAGAGGCTACCGCTGGATACCGCTGGAGCAGAGGTACGTGAACAACACATTTAATGCGATCAGCGAGGAAGGGGGATATAATATATGAAAGTTTGAGCTTTGAGAGAGTTTAAACAAGAGAGAAATGTAAGAAAATGTTAATGCTTGTCTGAGAAAAGTGTATAAAGTGTGTGGTGAGGGGTTTTACAGCCTTAAAACATACATAATAATTGTAAAAAATAAAGCTGATACTTGGCGGATTTCGCCCATTGCGGGTTATTTTTAGAACATAACCCCCGCGATAAACGAGGGACCACTGTAGTATTTATTTTTTATACCATGTGATCTTAAACCATTTTTACACTATATATAGTATAATATAACACAACTCAACAAGTATTCAAAAAACAGTACTCTGATAGGACCATGTACTATACATTATAATACATTCTAAAGATTCTTCCCAACACCAGGACTTTTATAAACTACAAATAATCACATGGCAAAAAAGTACCAGGGTGGCATCACAGTTATAAAAACATGGACCTAGGACAGCTTTAAGTAAAATGTATTATTAATTTTATTATGTTATGAATGTAAAGATTGAAATTAAACAAAACACCTCAACAACTAAATCTCAAAATGTCATGCCAAATTGAAAACTCCTCACTGCCATCATCCATTCCCCAAGCGCCCAGCCGTACCTTGGCATGAGGATCAGTCTCCTCTTCCTGATTGGAGCTGGAGGGGGAGGGCGTGGCCGATTTGCTCCCAGGAGGAGAGGGGGAGCCCACTTGAGGCTTTAGCTGGGACAGGGTGCTCATGGGGTGAGGCAGTATCGGAGCGGAGCGGTTTAGCATTGGGTGCCTACGCTCATAATGGGTGGCCTCTGGGTGCTGTTGGTGCAGAGCCATCTCCTGCATCTGCGTGAGAAAAGAACAGCAGCTTTACTACCTGCTCCAGGACCACTTTAAAATAACTACAGTTTAACTAGTCTGAAGCAAGCAGGAAGGAAGACATTCACACTTCATAATGACCAAATCCTTCATTAAGAATCATTCAGACTTATTAAGTACTAGAGGTAGATTGCATTATTTATAATAATAATAAGACTGAATAATTTTTAATGAACTATTTGGTCATTATGAATGGCGGCTTTCTTCATGCTCATTGAGGCTAGTGAAAGTGTAGTTATTTAAAGTGTTACCCTGCTCCTCCACGCACACAAATCACATGGGTGTACTGGCCAATGATGGAGATGACAATGTGGTTGAGAACAGAGATGGGTAGTACTCATTTATTGTACATGTACTCATGTACATTTACTTTGTACTTATCAGAGTACTTCTCTGACACCCTTTATCTACTTCAACTTGAGTTGGACGACTGACAAAAGCTTTATGTTGACAATATTAAATGGCTTGAGCGCTTGTGTTTCTTGCACCGTTCCTTCAGATATGATTCCTTTTTTTTCTCAAAATTTTTGTCGACCAAGCTTTGAAAACACCAGATTTTGTGCATTATTTGTTTTGTCCTTTCAATTACATTAACTTCCAGTTGAGCCAGATGGAATATGTCCAGAGAAAACAAAAATCATATCAAATGTCGACATTCTAATAAAAGGAGTATGGCCCAGTCTAGGGCTGCATGACACTGGAGCCCTAAGAGGCACAACGCACTACTATTAAGAACTGTAATATCTACATCACTGAAGTATTTTGATATACTCATCTTTGTTAGACAGTGATCTCATTTTAATGTCCATGCCTTATTTTAAAAGTAAGATTTAATATTGTAGTGTGTTTTCTTTTTGTTTGTTTTTTTATTTAAAAACACATTTTCATGGAAAACAGCACATTTTTAACAGATGAAGAGAAAGTATATTTTGAGTGTGTTATATTTTGTTAGTTGTGATGCCGTTTATTGCGTCAGACAAAACTGCGATATCCAGATTTTTGCCATATATTGTACAGCCTCAGTCCACCCTGGTATGTGCTGATACAGAAAAAAACAACTGCAGTCCTCACAGCTGGAGATCAGATCACTTCCAAACCATTAGACTCTCTTTAGTTTAGCTTTAGCAGCTTTAGCATCGTGTAGCAGTAGCACCATTAGCAGATATTTAATAATAACCACATCAAATGCTCTTTCCAGAGATTTACCAAGACAGAGCACAAGCCCGGACCAAAGGAATGCTTTTAATGCCCACACAAATGGGAAAGTTTGGCAATTTACAGATCAGAAAGCCATGAACTCGCATTTGTAAGCTTCATGCAACATTTATGAGTTAAATAATACATTAAAACATTAGCGGCGTGCTAAAAAGATCAAATTGAAAGCGGGTTTTAGCATATGAGTTCTTGATAAAAACAAGTTGGGGCTGCGTAGATGAAGTCTCGCCCTCTCTAATCGTAATTGGTCCCAGTAGATTGCCAGAAATGAAAAGCGTACGCTAGCTTTGAAATAGTGCTAATATGCACACGACACCGGGTTCAATGTTCGGAGGCAGGAGGCTCTTGTGAACAAAGATTTTTTTTTTTCTTTTTACATTTCTTTTTTTTTTTTTTTCTTCTTGCATTTCAAATAACCCAGCTCCTACCTCCTCATCCATCCTCTACGCATCATCTGCAAATTCTAAACAGATTAAAATACAATTCCTCAGAAAACGGCAAAGTAAGTGGAAAAGGGAAGAGAGAGAGAGGGAGAGAGATAAAGAGAGGGAGAGAGAAGGGGAGAGAGGGAGGGAGAGAGAGAAAGAGAGGGCGAGAGCGAGAGAGAGAGAGAGAGAAGGGGAGTGGGGGGTGCGAGGGAGAGCGAATGGGGGAGAGAGAAAGAGAGGGGGAATGAGAGAGACAGGGAGAGAGAGGGAGAGAGTGAGAGGGGGAGAGAGGAAGAGAGAGAGGAGGGAGCGAGAGAAAGAGGGAAAGAGAGAAAGTTTTTTTTAAGAGAAAGAAATAAAAAGAAAGAGGGAGGGAGAGAGAGAAAAAAATAGGGAGAGAGAAAGGAAGAAAAAAATTAGAATGAAAGTTTTTTAAGAGAAAGAAATAAAGAGAGAAAGAGGCAAGATAATGGGGGAAACAGAAAGGAAGAGAGAGAGACAAAGAGAAAGAGAGAAAGAAAAAAATTAGAGAAAGAAATAAAAAAGAGTGTGTGAGAGAAAGAGAGAAGAGCACGAGAAAGAGAGAAGAGCACGAGAAAGAAAAAACATGAGAGAAAGAAAGACACAAAAAAGAGAGTGAGTGAGAGAAAGAGAAGAGAATTTAGAGAGAGAAAGAAAAAATTAGATATAGAAAGATTGTTTAAAGAGAAAGAGAAGGAGGGTGAGAAAGAGGGAGAGATGGAGGGAAAGAGAGAAAAGAGACAGAGAGAAAGAGAGGGGCAGAGTGAGAGAAAGAAAGAAAGAAAAAATGTAAGAGTTTTCTTTTAAGAGAAAGAAATAAAGAGAGAAAGAGAGACAGAGTAAGAAAGAGGACAAGAGAAAGAAAGAGAGAGTCAGACAGAGCAAGACAGAGAGAAACAGAAAAAATTTGAGAAAAAAAGAAATAAAAAGCGAGTGAGCGAGAGAAAGAGAAGAAAGAGCGAAAGACAGAAATGAGAGAGAAAGAAAAAATGAGAGAGACAGATTTTTTAAAGAGAAAGAGGGAAAGAGAGAGAAAAAGAGAGAGGGGGAGAAGGAAAGAAACCCAAAAGAGTGAGTGGGAGAAAGAAATAAAAGAGAGAGAACGAAAGAAACAGAAATCCATTAATTTTCCATTTTTCATAGGCGCTTGCTCTTTAAGGGTCCTCAAACCAAGACGCATTGAAAAAGTAATTAATCAAACGTGAATGGCCTATCATAGCTGTAGCAGGCATGTCGTCATAGCAACCGCCTCTCGGCAATAATGTCACCCTTTAATCTGCTCCGCACCATGTTTAATATAGATGTTTTTCATGGGCCCGCTGGCGTCATCGCACTGCAAATCCAACAAATTCAAGAATACATTTGAGGCGAAGGGCAATTTGGAAGCATTTTGTGGAGATTTTTCAGAATAAGGAAGGTCACGGGGTGGTTCTTGTTGACATATGAGTCATGACGGTGAAATACTGGTATAATAACAAAGAAATACTGTAATTACATAAACGGCAAAGAATACAATAACACTCGTTTGTTATGGAAGTTGATCTGAAGTGAGTTTAAAGCGTTAGTCATTGGTTTTGCCCATTATGTCATAGCTTTCAGATGTAACCGGCCTTGTGTTTTGATTGGTCCCTGTCAGTTCTGTTTCGTGCAGTTTGAATACAATTATGTGATGTTAGGCCGGGTAAAAATATCGTTATGTAAGGCTTATATAATGAGTTATGAAAAAAATGTAATATGATGAAGCAGGCTTTGGCAAAGGGCTGACAAATACAGTTTTACTCAAGGCAGACTTTGAAAACTGAAATATCACAGTGTTCTGGCTCTCCGCTGGTTCAAGAAACAACAGCAAATTTATAACAACGTGATTTGAGACTCACTATTTGGTACTTCGCAGCTGATGTCATCAATATTCTCTAGGGGGGTGAAGCTAAATAGAGGTACTGCTCTGTCTGAAGCTCTGTTACTCAAGTTTGAGCTTAATCTGAGGTTTGTTTTTACCATAATCTGAAAACGGATTTAGCTGGAACTACAACAGGTGAGGTGATTTTGTACTGTTTAAAGAGGAACAAAAACACTAAATCAACTTATACGGTGTTTTCATAGTATTGCCTATTGTTACTTTTGGACAAATTCTGTGTGCGCTAGGTAAATTCGCAACCTTCTGGTCAAAAACAGTCAAGTACTGCTTCTGTTGGCCACTGCAATTCCAAGTACTAAGTGATATCACGCAGCACTGCCAGGTGTTTCTGATTATAAACACCTGGCGGCAGGGGCGGAGTTTGAGGCGTGGACACCCGTTAGACCAGGGGTGTCCAAACTTTTCTCATTGAGGGCCACAAATAAAAACACAGACAAAGCTGAGGGCCGATACAGTGAATACTTCAAATCTGCGTTATTATTACAAGTTAGACTGAACCACTAGACTTTTTTTCATGCTTACATCCTCAGTGGGACACATTAAATATTTGATATGGCCTTGTTAAAGTAGATTTTCAGAAATATACAGTAAAAAGTACTGTTTAAGATAATATGGGCAAAAATTGGTCTGAGGCCCGCATTTGGCCCCTGGGCCACAGTTTGGGCACACCTGCCTTAGACCAATCACACTGTTCTTTATGTACCCTGCCCCTCATCTCCTCTCACTTTCTTCTTTAATCCACAGGCACTCCCCAGTTTAGCAGCTCTATGTGAAATTATGGGTTGAAATTCAGTATTTTCAGTTCTGATACCCATTCCGATGCTATATATAGCTTTAAGCATCTGTTGATACCTGATATCAACCGATACCAGTGTAGAGACTAAAAACAGCATTTATTTCCTTAAACAGAACTGATCCAAATGTGCTATGTAGCTGTCACGTATCCCTCAAGTAACTCCAAAACAACTTTGTACAAGTAAAAGTTCAAATATACAACACTTTCTGGGCCAATACGACCAGTAAACAGACTTATAACATCACCTCTATGTATAAGTCAAACCAGGATATCGACTAAACCAATACCCGAAAGCCGATATCCGATACCAGTAGTGTAGTGGTTGTGGGCAGAGTTTAGGTGTTTAGTTTCACTTTAACAAGTCCCTCTCAAATAACATTACAGTCACAAGCTAAGTAGCATTAGCCAACAGTTTCTTCTTTTTTTCCTCTCATATTGATCACAGGCTCCTGAAAATGTGTTGTTTAAATTCATTTTATATGTCGTCTTGAGTTTTCAGACAATCAATAAGTAAATAACCCGCATGATGTCACTGCAAAGTATCAAAGTACCAATACAGCACTACAGAAGAGAACTTGAATTTATTTTCTGAATAAAAAAAAAAAGAAGGTCTAAATGGCTTAACCAACTCCAAACTCGGAGTACTGCATGTTTTTCAGACTATAAATCGTACTATAAAGACTCACTCTTTTCAAATAGAGTGGTACGAAATGGTAAGAAATGTAATGACTTCAATCCATTGAAAATTGGGGAACCAGAATAAGGATAAAAAACAATACAAAACCAACTTGCTTTTTATTTCATTCTATTAGAGCTATTTCATACGGACTTCAAGCTTTTATTTTGAAATTATTTTTTATTCTGGCCCCAAGTCACTTACTGGGAGAGAAACTGACCCGGGCCCAAATGTACTGACACCTGGTTTATATGTTTATAAATCTGACTGTGACGACATCAGAGCCTCACCAGCCACGAACCTCACCTTCAAACTACATTGTCTTTAATATTAACACAATTTATTAAACAAATAGACAAAAACTCACAAAAGTTATAGAGCATCTGCACTTTGATAGTTAAATAAAAATAATATAGTAATCAGTGTGCCATTTAGAAGAAACAATTAGCGGCATCATCTGCACATCAGAGTTAAACAAAGCGATTGTGCTGCTTGTACAAATATTATGAAAGATTGTGACAAAGGTTGTCTGTTGCCATAGGTACAGTATGCTAATTCTTAATTGTAATGTCTGCAAGTCTGTCCTCAAGAGGCAAGACTGCATCGCTGAGCACTCCTCCAGCAGCCATCGCAGGACTAACAAGTCAACGAGGAGCGCGGATATTAACATGGAATTATACGACAAAATGAAATGAAGGAATTGAGTGAAGGATTGAAATGAAAGAGCCATTGTGTTTTCTGAACAGCATTTGTAGTATTGATGTTCAAAACAAGCCTCTGTGCATTACAATTGTGCAGTGGTAGAAGAAGTATTCAGTTTTGTTATGTAAAAGTACAGATTCCAGAAGAAAAAAAAGGTAAATCTATCAGAAGAAAAAATGTACTTGTAGTAAAAGTATTAAAGTACCTGTTTAAAAATGTACTTAAAGAGTAGAAACGTAGTATTTTGTGTAGATTTTGACGTCTTATGAAGTTTCAAATGTCGTGATTTTGATGAAGATTTGTGCTGAATTTGTGCAGAAACAATTGAATCAGTCAGTTTTATTTTTATTTGTATATTTGTGTTTATTCAAATTATGAATGTGTTAAAAATAAACCTTCAGCCTTTGCAGCAGCTCTCAAACAGTAATAAAAAATACTTTTACATTTCAGCCCTGTTGAAAATGTAGTGGAGTAGAAAGTACAGGTATCTGCTCTCAAATACAGTGAAGTAAATGTACTAAAGTAAAGTACAGATACATAACATTTTAACTTATGTACAGTACTTTATTACTTTTACTTTGTGATGTCCCACCACTGCAATTGCTACAGTGATATCGAAAGCACGCACTGGTGGGTCTACAGAACATAACGTGTCTCTTAATTAATGGAGCTAATTCGAATAAATTTGAAGAAATAGATTGTTTGATTAACAGAGCTAAAGAGACATAACAAGTGCACACACACTGAAGGCCTCTTGTGTGAGTCTGATTTCTAGTTATCATATTATAGAAGTGCCATGTAAACAGCTCCATCAGATGTGAGTAATCAGATTCCTTTCTGAATATCTATGTAATCCCTCAGTCGTCCAGCTGGGCTCCATGCCTAAGGAAAATGTGATTCAATTTTCTTTTGCTTTCTTTATGAATGTTCACACGTGCAATGAAATGCCTGCCAAAAAGGACAAAAATGAAAGAAAAAAATATGTATATAGTTAGAGAGTTATTTTAAAATTCCAAATATAACAGCTCCAACAAATCCACTTTTTAATTTTTCATTTTTCTAACTATGTGTCTTCTCGGCTGGCCTGGGAACGCCTTGGGGTCCCACCGCAGGAGCTGGAGGAAGTGTCTGGGGTGTGGGGAACGTCTGGGAGTCCCTGGTAATTATGGGGTGACCATATTATTCTAGTTATGGGATATTACTGTCCATGTAAATGTGCTGTCACAATCGTACACTAAAAGATCACACCAGCATAACTTTGAAATATGAAGTTTCAGGTTCACTAAAAACTTACTGCCACGTCCTGGGAGCTATAAAAAAGTCAGTTTGAAATATATTAATACAGTTGTCCCTCGCTATATCGCAGTTCACCTTTCGCAGTCACACTGTTTCATGGATTTTTTTTGTGTAAAATTTTGCATGCTTTTTTGTATGAGTACGCATTGTGTTCTGCGTCCTGATTGGCTGAGGGACTGTAGACCATTGTCCATCGCTCTCCTCCGTGCCGTGTCTCCTGTACAGGATAGAAAGCATTCAGCCAAATTTACATAAATGTTTGATTGCAGGGTGACTCTGAAGTGCTGTATGTTTGCAAGTTTTCTCTTCAACAAAATCCAGAATGTTGATGAAATGTTCTGTACCGACAAATTTCAGAAACGCTTTGGACTTGTGCATGCAGAGGCCGCCTCTGTGGATACCGCTGGAGCAGAGGCACGTGCGCAACACATTTAAAGCGATCATCGAAGACGTGGGATATAATATATGAAGATTTGAAGTTTGACAGTGTTTAAACAAGAGAGAAATGTGAGAAAATATTAATGCCTGTCTGAGAAAAGTGTATAAAGTGTGTGGTGAGGGGTTTTACAGCTGCAAAACATATATAATAATTGTAAAAAATAAAGCTGACAACTTCGCGGATTTCGCCTATTGCGGGTTATTTTTAGAACGTAACCCCGGCGATAAACCAGGGACCACTGTAGACAAATTCCAGCTTTGTTTGGGTTTGATTATGTGTAATTGGGATTAGCAGCATGCAAACATAACCGTGTATCTCTACTCTCCTATAACAAGCATTGTTCACATGTTTTATCATTCCTGTCTAGAGTAATGCACTTTTCTGACCTCACTGCATTGCGTATCATCCAAAACAATACTAATGATTTCTATTTCTCTTGTTTTTGTTTGTAAAATTATCCCTGTGGGCTTTTGCATATAAATATTACTCATATTTAAGAGTTATTGCACTTCACTAAACACTATGATAAACTGCTTAAAAACTTTGTGTATCCTCATTCTGACAGTTTGGGTGTTGTTTTGCTGAGAGCATTTCAAAGCCGTGGCCTATATGTATTTATTTAGATTATTTATAAAGTTGGATGTGGAGTTCCCTGGAGGATTGTCATATCTGTGCTTAACCTCTGGCAATTTACTTGTTTGTTATACAGCCCCAGGAGAGTAGAGTCCTTTGCAAATACAGGAGAGGACAGCAAGCCAAACACTATTATACAAAGTGCGGGTAAAATAAATGACCCAGCGTGCCATTTATTTTCTCAACGATTGTATTCTTGCATTTGAGGAGAATGTATTAATCATAAAATAGCATATTTATGAGGCTTTTGTAAAACACCCCTAAAGCTGAATGACCAAACTTACCTCTTGTAAATGAGTAAATATTGTTTTTCTCATAGACTGTATACATAAATGGACATAGCTAACCTGCTAGCTGCCGTGTTCCATATAGAAAGTGAGCGTGGACGAGCTTCTGGCTCCACCAACTCCACCGGCTGCAATTCACTTTACATTGAAAAATTGTTGCCCCTCTCTCTGTAACTGCTGCAGTGAGTCTCGTCATTTTGATCTTAAAATGTTCATATTAACCCGCTCTATGTGATCCAGGTATTTTTTTATTTTGATATTCTGTTAGTAAATCAAGATATGAGCATTAATAATAGCGTTGCTAAGCGGCCGATCCCTGCTAAACCAGCGGTGCGGGCGGGAAGGGGCGTTACCTTCAACAGCCTCGCTCTGGATTGGCTCTTTGGTTGCTATGATACTGGTGATACTCTACAAATTCGCCCCTATAACTGCTCTATCCTCGATGAGCTTCATTTGACTGGAGCTAAACGCTGTGGGTGACGTCCCAATCACTTAGTCCACTTCTTTATACAGTCTATGATTTTTCTACAGAATCGTGCACTGTTAAAGAATTAAAAAGTCTCCATTTAAACATTTAAAACTTGCAAGAAAGAGCCTCGTGCGTTGCATCGTGACCCTTTGGGATTAGAGCTGATTGGTTGATCGTTGGTGGTCCACCCTGCTTCTCTTCAAAATTTGAAAAAGCTCATTCTAAAGCCGTGCATGGGCCAGAAAAATCATGCATGTGAGTATTAATGTGGCAAAGGAAGGGGTTTGATATATTTCAATGGCTCATCCTTTCATTGTTTGAAAATAAGACTTAATTATTAATGATTTTAAGCTTATAGAAAAAAAAAAAAAAAAAAAAAAAAAAAAAAAAAAAAAAAACAGTCACAGGCCATACATAATGCATTATTTCCACTTTTTAAACTGCTAACGTGTCCATATGGAAGATGCACAGGACCTACATTCTGTGATTGGTGGCCACGGTAAAATACTTTGCATAATTTAAGCATTTAAAATAAGAAAATATAAAGTGACAAGTAATACATAATTTATTTTACATTGCAAATTAGAAAAATGCAATGCAAGCTGTCCAACTGCACGATTAAAGTCACTGAACTCGTGACTTTTTGACCATATATGAATAGTAGTTTTTGGGGTAATTTTATGCAATAACTCTAATTGAAGTTGCTGTGGCCAGTGTGGATTAAAATCGTAGAAGAAATTAAACTGAAGTTGGAAAATGTCAAAAAATAAGCTATCACGACCACAGATTTTACCCACCAGATTGGACAGCGCATAGGAAAAATGTAAACTTTTTTTCCTTTTTTTTTTTTCTTTTCCTGGGAATCTGAATGTGATTCCCCCTGCAATGTTCTGGCTGTCCGGTCTGCATTCACATCTTGTACATCATAGTCAAATGGGGAGTCAAATAACAAAGGCTTTCCAATTATGGGCAGCACATTGTGAGCCAGATGGAATATCACAGAGCCATTGTTCTGCTGGCCCCCCTCCTGACCTTACCTCCAAAATGGCTTCACAGGACGGACCAATCGCCCGCACCGTTTGATTTAGCTAAGGGGATTTGACCACCAGTAAAGATGAGAGTGCTATCTAACCACAAGGAGATCCACAGCCAGAGTCCTTCACGACTGGCCCACAATTACATTTACGATTGCAATCCAAGGTGCTGCAATAAAAAGTCTAACCCTGGTCAAGAATTCTATTTCTGTATATTACCTCAAATCCAAAATAAATTCTCAGTGTTAAGAGTTGTAGAATTACAGGTGGGTTTACAGTAGTGGGCACTGAAAAGCAAGCTGTTGCATTGGGGAACATTTGAAAAAAACAACAAAAAACACTTATATTGCCACTTGAAATGTCTGGTAGTATAAAATTACGAGACGTCACACTCTCATCGTCCGCTTCTTTATACAGTCTTTGGATGGAACTTGGTGTAAAAACTAGTATGCATGTTGATGGGAGTTAAATTTGGGGAGATAATTTAACAAAAGCGTATTACTGATGTGCAAAAAGTCCACATCTAGCATAGTATTACATTGTTTATAGTTACCTATCTATATTTTTAGGTCCAAGTGGCAGGAATGGCAAGCAGTCTCGCCTCACAGCAAGAAAGTTTCAGAATTGATTCTCCGGGCTTTTCTGTGCAGACACGAAACATGCAAAACTGGTAAAAGTCTTCTAGCTAAGGAAGTCCGGACCAAGCCTAGCTCAAAATCTGGAGATGGGTTCCCAGTAGCATCGAAAGAAGGGTAAAATAAAAAGGACAAATTTTTCTATGGGGACCTGAAATGCACCTTTATCTTAATGTTAACCCAATTCATCAAGTGGTCTGTTGGTGGTCAATAACGCCTGTTGTCTATATTAAACACATTTAGCAGGCCACACTAGTTGTAATATCAGAATATTCAGAATATCTCTAAGTCCACACTGTATAAAATATGTTACGGCAATGTATACATTCCTCTTACATCACAACACAAACCCCTGCGGCGCTGGCGAAACTATTTCAATACACTCATTTTTGCCTTATAATATCCGCACTGTGTCACTCAGCTCTCCTCTAAGGTCACATCGCCTGGTGCTTTTACCTGCTAATCCATTATAATAGGCCCAGCATGTGTTCCCTGTAAGCCTGCGCCGTTTGAATAGGCTAAAATCCACACACTTCCATTTCCGACTGTAGCCATCTTGTTTGGAGTGATGGCTTATTCACACAGGTCCGCGGCCGCTATTGTAAAATCAGCCGGCGTTTAATTGAAACAAATGACTATAATAATAGAACATTATCCCCGCGGGCGCCCGGTCGTGACAGCTTTAATTAGGCGAGCGTTGCCGACTGATCTGTCTGAAGTAAACACGCCTGGAGGAGGGAGCGGGGCCACTTCTCATTCAGCCTCTGGGCACGGCGCTAACTACTGTGTTCTCTCCTCCTTCATCTCATCCCCCTTTAGCTGTCTGTTCTGTCTATCAGTGCGGCGTACAGATGCCCAAGAGGGTCATTTGCGAGACGGTTATTAACGCTGTGGATTTATGAATTAAACGCTGGTTAAGAATGAAAACGCAGGCAGAATGCTGGGTTGTCTTGCTGTGACTTCGAACTGATGGAAGGCAAGAGGCTGTTTAAAGAGGCTGGGTAGATTTTTATTAACAAAGCTGTTATTGAAATTAAAAGACTGATTTGAAGACATTTTAAAGGGTTTGCAGCTGTCCAAAGGTATTCACTTCAGATATTATTGTATTCACACCTCACTTTGGTAACGCAATTCTAATTATTCACTCCGATGGGTTTGTAAAAGCTTTTCTATGCTCTTCACTCACAGTCGTGGTAATGTGAACAATGACTAGCATGCTAACAGCACATCAGCCTTACTGGTGACATATTTCTTATTTAGCAGCAATTACAATATCAGAGTTTGACACATGATCTATAACTTCAGAGACATATTGCAACTAACGATAAGATAACAGTGAAACTATTGATATATCAGGCCGATATTTGGACTTATTAGCGTATGGGTTATCGGCCTTCAATCTCCTCCACAGGCCGATATTTTGTTTTGGTCAATCTCCTGCCTAGAAAATACACAAAGCTTTATATTAACACTTAAATACAAAGAGACAGCTGCGTGAATGCACATAGATTTGTGATAAAATGGGGCTAATTCATATTTAAATAATGCAAGATAATCCCAGTGAACCATTTTTAAATTGACACAAAAAGACATGAGCTGCGACAAATAAACAGCAGAATGTACCAATAATTAGCCATAAAAAGGGACTTATTCACCTCTCAACAGCTCAAATCTTATCGTATTACAACAAAAATACCCCAAATCTACCCACTTTTGCAAAGAAAAAGCACTCACAATAAATATTGAGCCCCAAACTATACTGTTCCAGCTTTCACCTACAGATGATAAGTCAATAATGTATTGACAGGCCTAACAACAACAGTGTATGGTGCTGCCACATTAATGAGCGATACTTTTATCCCACAGAGAAGGAAGGGGGGATGCTCTCAGCACACAGGGAAATTTAGCACTAAAAATACTACTTTAGTATTACTTTTGTGTCCAACTAATTTCCTTTGTGGGTCAGTTAAGTTTGCAGAAGTCTAAAGGAGGGAAGCACAAACACAATAGTATCTTTGTGGTGGTCAATGGAAATCATAAAGAACTTAATGAATGACCCACCCAGTTTCAATTTCTTTACATACAAACCAATTATTTCTCTTTCCCATAATATCACACCTGCAAAACCAGCTAAAAGCTCACTTACACTTTGCCTAAGTCTTTGTAAATAATCAGCATTTGTTCCCACTCACCAACTGTACCCAGCGCTCCATAAAACTGCTTTATTAGCTCTGTAATTGGCGTGGAGTTGCCAAAACAAGACACCGCAAGGTCACCGCGCATCACCGCAATTACAAGCTCGTCAGAAAAAGACATAAAGTTGTGTATCTGCTCCAGCGCTGAACTGTGATCAAGTGACGATTTTGGCAGAAACACAGCAACAGCGCGGAAAACTAGCAACTTAAGAACGCAATTAGGGAAAAAAAAAAAAGTTTGAAGTGAAAAAGACTTTATTCCAACACCTGAAATAGCTACAGTGCTATTCTCAAAGCCAAAAAATGTCTGTGCCAATTTTTCTGGCCATTTTATATTGTATTTTTTATTTTTATGGCTAGCTTTTGTCTTCACCTTTCTACAACTGCCACTTTTTTGTAAGATAAACTCTATGTTCATTTATTATTTATTCATTAATTATAAAACGGTGAAGTTATTGGCTATTTTTTTACAAGTACTGACACCCAAAATAACTGCAAACAATGGCTGTGTCCGATTGTCTGCACTATTCCCTACTTAGAGCACTATTTAGGGGTCACTCTGTTTTTAGTGGTGACCCAATGTCCAGTTGGTGAAAAAGTAATGCACTCAAAATTTCCCACAACGCACCTTGAAAAGTAGCGGGCGTCAGTGGTCACTAGATCGATCAATATAGACCACAATGCATTGCAAGAGTCAGAAAAACAACAGCAAACAGCGATAGGTCTTTAACTAGACCATCGGTATCCAAACTTTTTTTTAATGAGGGCTGCATTTTGAAACATATTCAAAGCGGAGGGTCACAAAACGGTGGTCAGCACTTCGATTTCAGATGGCTGCATTTGATATAGTTTTGACGCCACTTTTAATAAAGTTTGGAATGTTAATTTTAGGTCTGTTTCACAACAAAATGTAATATTATTGAGATTACAGTGGTAGAAATACTTAAACTGCTGAAAAAACGTCTGTATGATCAATTGTGCCGGTTCAGCAGAAGGTCTGAGGGCCAATAAAAAGGATCTGAGGGCCACATTTGGCCCCCAGACCATAGTATAGACACCCCTGATCTAGACATAACCCAGCTGAATGAAAGCAGGCAGAAGCGCTGGTTTATCCACTGTTGCTTCTTAATTATGAATAAAACACTCTTAAATAAACTGTTAGAGTGTAAAGTTGCTATTATCAACAGCTTATCTTAGCTTGAGTTGTTAAAAGAGTGATAATTTCCACATTTCAGATGAAAAAAAAAGAACAATCCATTTATATGAGATCCAACTTGACAAAATTTGTATGGTTTGTACTAGTTCATAAATACTTGTGTGCCAGTCGAATCTGATCATTATTTATTATAGAAGTCAAGGTTTGTCTGAGTTTACCCATTGGGCTTTTTTTCAACGAGACGCCAGAGTCACATGACCCGAATGTAGTGAGGGGGTAGGGTGGATATTTGGACAGTCAGTTTCTTTAATTCTTCAAACAATAGTCTGAGTCCATATGACATTACAACAATTTTTTTAAAGATTAAAAATGTGCTTCAAATTTTGTCCTGGAATTAAATTAATCTGACAAATATGAATGTTTTTTTATGGTTATTATACATTTTCAACAACTTGAACTAATCTAAAATGAAAAAAAAAAAAAATATATATATATATATATATATATATATATATGAATTGACTGTGGGTTTGCTCCAGGGAATGTTTTGTCACCATTCAATTTCTCTCTAAGAGTCCACCTTCAAGTTCTAAAACAATCTCATTATCATTATCAATACACGTCAAATACTCCCTCATAGTACTTATACTTCTTTGTAACTGTGTTTTTTCAAAGTACAGTACCAAGCCTCGACACTAAACTCTTCTCTGACAACAACTGCATCTTTTGATTTGCAGATAGTGATGTCATGATGTCCCCCTCAGGCAACTGTCTCCTCGCTGCTCATTACCCATAATGTCAGAACCTCCTTAGCTTTTGTTTTCTCTCCTCTTCTTTCCCTCCATCCATCTATCCATCCCTTGTTCTTCTATCTTTTTATTCATTTTCTATCTCTCCCCTCTCTCACCTCACAAAGCGGCATCAGAGAGTCTTGCTTTGACATGACATGTAGAGACGGTCGGGACTCTTGACAGCGAGCCAAGGCTTCTATGCTCCAGCTAATGAGCTTGCTGACATCTGTGTGTGTGTGTTTGTGTGCCTGTGTGTGTTTGTGCGTGTGTGTAGCTTTTTACGCATTGACAAAAATGGAAAGAGTGAAAACAACATTGAGAGATCTGACGGCTGTATGTATGGGTGCTGGGGTGGGGGTCATATGGAGGTGATGTGTGTATATTAAGATCGTCAAACGTATCAAAAATCAGATACTTCAATACCAAAACTAGCATCGAAACTGGATACACATTTGAGCAGGTATCGATACTAAAAAAGTCACATCCACAGGACAGAAATGAACCTTTCCTGAATAGATTTAGAGTGATCTTGAGCTGTATCAGAACAGGTATAAGACACATAGACTAGTACACACACAGACAAGAAAGTACTACCATTTAATGTTGAAAAATATATTCTATTGTCAAAATAAAGAGGAACTGGTCTTTAGCATTGAGTCTGTTCCTTCGAGTTTGAAATTTTTATATCGTGACAACACTTAAGTACTGTACTTCAAGTGTAATTTTCAGGTATCTGTACAAGTACATTTTACAGTGGATATTTTTTTACTTTTACTTCAATACATTTGAGAGCAGGTATCTGTACTTTCTACTACTTTACCATGTTCGGGGTAATGTCCTGACAAAAAAAAAAAATCAAGCTTTGGCTTTGAGCAAAAAAAAACAAAAAACAAACTGAAAACTCTTAAGAAAAATTAAGAAATTGATTTATATAGTTACTGTTGACCAAGATCTGTATCATTTTTTTATTATCTATATCACTACATGCAATAAATTAACAATACTGTGTGAAATACTTTTACATTTTACTCTTTCAGTACATTTTTAAACAGGCACTTAAATACGTTTTCTAAAGAACATTTTTTCATGAGATACTTTTTTACCTTTATCTGTACTTTAACTTATGTAACAAAACTGAGTACTTCATCCACCACGGCTAATTGAGAGATTTGAAGAATGTACGTGTGGGAGGTAGGGTGGAGGTCATACGGAGGTGCAACATAATACACAAAGATGACAGGTGCAAACAGCATTACCAGATTCAAGTTTGAACTGGAATCAATTCTACCCCTGCTGATTATGTAACACCTCAAATTTAGCTTCATTAGCCAATATGTACATCGCACCTGTTGTGATTATTGCAAAGAAGTGAATGTGTTTCCTGTGGGTGTGAAAACGGAGTCAGTTTGTATGAGACGTACTGTGCATTTGTTTAGATTTTATTACAAAAAGTGAAGACAACTTTTGTTCTCATTTAATTTAATAACTTTTGAATTACTACTAACTTTTGAAATACTATGTTGCATGCCCTTCTAGATGTACTTTTCAATTTATCTAGGCTTAGAACCGGAGTCGGCACTAGACGTTTTTGGTTGAAGGAACTACTAGGGCGGTAAGTTCTTCAATGAGGGTCCCCTGTAGTGATTTATAAAACATAATATGGAATTATTTTTGTTATAGTCTCATTTAGAACAGTCTGAGATTATCATTTGAACAGTTTTAGTTCAAATATGCTATGGAAATTTTGGACTTTGGACATTATGATTCATGTAACTTAATATCAAAACTAGATACTCATTTAAGAAAGTTTTAATACTGCAAAACATAACATTAACAGGACAAAATTAGCTCTATCCGAATTAACATACGACTTCATGCTAAAATAGAGAAGGTACTTTATTTTTGTGTATGAAAATGACATTTTATTAATAAAAAACTAAAGTAATTATCTTTGTTGCTGTATCGTAATCGGTATCGAGTATTGAGTGAATCCCTTAGTATCGAAATCAAGCTTGAAATTTTTATATCGTGACAAAACTATGCGAAGGATAAGGTTTATTCTCCATATAAGAAAAAAATGTGTTTGTATTTTAACCATCGTTTATAGCTACAGTATTTGGAGTACTGTGAATCCTTCTCCAGATCTGAGCTGACTCTATGTTCTGGAGTAGCTGGAGAATTAGAATATCTTGCACATATTTTAGTAGTTCTGTCATTCATTAAGAACAAATAATCAGATGAATCACTTTTGAAATCTGACGTAATCGCAAATCAAAACATTGCACAGTGACTTTAATGTAATTATAAATGTAACGTCACACTTTTTTTTTTTAAAATTCATGATTGATGCTTTAATTTGATTTGGTTAATAACATGAGTTAACTCTGACGGCCTCATTTTTATGTTTGTGAGCATCTTGTGTGCATTTTGTATCCCCTCCATTCTCCCCTCTCCCCATTTTTTGTCACTGCAACTTCAGCTCAATGCACATTTTTGCACAATGTAATTATTTCTATGTTTTTACCTGGTGTTTGCAAAAAAAAATGAATAAAAAAGTGGTATTCTGACTGATCAAATACCTTGAATTATCTTTTATCTCTTATACTCACACTTTTTATCCTTAACATAAACTACACACACTTCTTTATCCAGTTTAACAAGTCAACTTCCTTAACTTTATATCCTTTAACCAGAAAAAATCCATAAACATAAAATCAGATCCACCCCATACCGCCTGGAGTTTCCTATTTCTGCCCGAGTCTCCTGAATTAGCTCGGCCGTTTGTCAGTTCAAAGGTGCTGGCTCTTCTTGTGCACACGAGCAGATTGGACTTTTGTTAAACCACATCCCGGCGGGGAGTCTGGTCCCTTGCTTGCCCTCCCCTTCCATACCCCTCAACCAGCCCCCCCGCCTCACCACCACCACCACCACCACCACCACCACCACCCTCAACTGCCACACACCCTCCTCCTCCCTGTGGCAAAGCGCGTATAAGCCGATGAGCTCGCAGATAGGCCACAGTGCAATACGGACACGATTTCATGGCTTGATAAGTCGCAGCAGGGGCCCGCGGCTAAGTGTAATATGAAATCCCTTATCTATGTATCGCCTTCATAACACGGGCTATCGCTGCGCTGCCATCTCCCTTTGTTTCGTTAGCTTTAGCTCCTCGCAGCTGATCGAATCGGCAGCTCAGGTCCATGACAACAACATGAGGCCTGTTTATGAAAAGCAAGGTGATGAATTATCTAAATTGTAGTGTGCCTTTGTAGGGAAGCTCTTGTGTTACCTGTGATAAGCCTGATAAGACGTTATTAAAACTGTGCTTATTCTGTGTACATAACAGGTTAGCGAGAGACGTCTTCAGCAAAATGGACTTCCGTGAGGTTTTGACCATGTTATAATGGTTTAGCTTCATCGTTAGCTTAGTCAGAGCTGTATTTTGATTGATTCATGCATGTGTGAGTAACCTTACAATCCATCGTTCTACATTTCAGGGCTGAGTACTCAGAAAATTTCCATTTGGAGTTACCACAACTCTCTGTATACTTGTGATTCTTAGAAAAAAATGGGACTCTCTATCATACACAAAGGTTAAAATGTCACAAAAATATATAAATAAATGTAAATTTAAACCCCTTTGGAGCAAAAAAACTCCTCCCTTTGGGGATGGACTCAAAGTAGGATAAATTCCCAGTGCTTCAAGCCAGTACCATCAAACTGAAAATGGCTTCTGGATGGGAGCTGAAACATCTTGATCGCAAAAACAGTGCACAGATGACCACAGTCTCGACATTTAACCACTCTTGGGCGAATCTTGCTGGCTTGCATCTCCACAAACCTGACCCTTATCTGACCTGGGGTTGTTCCTTTGGCTGTAATATCCCAAAAAACAGTTTGGTATAAAACTTATTTCCACAGAGATTGTTTCAAAGTGTGGTGTTAACCTCCTATTTTCCATGGAATCGTGTAGATATCGTGCATGAAGTAGCACTAGCCCAAAGTCAATGGAGCTTTTTCAATTATTAAGTTGTTCTAGATCAATATTGCGGTTTACAATGGATAAAATAATACAATTTTTCCTACTAGATCAAGCTAATACATGCAATCTGTCTCACCAAAGCTTAGCTAGCGTCACCACCTCTTTACCATAATGTGATTCATAAGACGGCGATGTAACTTGCACCTTATCCGCTCATTAGCCAGATCTAATAGGCTAATTGACTTTATCATAACGGAGGAGAGATGCACTGCTCTGCTAATCTCCAATCAAAAATATTCTTAAGGCTAAAATGTGAAAATAAACCACATTTATTTAAAGATATTTCTTAATACACAACTACTGTTTCATATCACATTGCCCGCGAAATAAGGCCCTTTCTCCCAGGAGATGAGAAAAGAATTGAATTTTTCCTTATCGGTCATCTATTTTTCCACTGAATGCTATTACTTGCTGCCTGCCGTCGCTAGGCAACAGGAAATATTAATAGGACCTTTTATTAGCTAGGCTTTACCAGTGGAGTACTAAAATGAAGAAGTGGAAAACATGAATGTGTTACATAAATCTCTGGAACAAAGTCGCTGTTTGTGTTCTGATTTATAGCTGTGATGGTTCATTTATGGGAGTGGGAGCGGCGAGAATGCTACATTAGCCTGCAAGGGACAATTTCAAAATAAATAATCACTTTTTCCCTCTAAAGAAAAAATAAGTGTTCGTTCTACAGATATACCGAGGACATCAAATACACAGTGATTTGTGCTTAACAATGATCAGTGGACATCATTGATTTGAATCAGCCATGCCTAACACAAGTGCATCTGCCACTGTGGTAGTAAAGGGAGACATTTCCATCATTTCTGTGCAGACACGCTAATCCCTTAAAAAAAAAAAAACAACTTCAAATAAGGTCTTTGGGTAGAGAAATAGCTTTTCTTCATCTCAACAAACGTGTTTAGGCCTAGAGGAAGAAATCTGTGCAGACAAATTTAAAGTCCATATTGGAAAAGCCAAACACGTTAATTACAACAGTTTGTAGAAAAAAAATGAACGCCTTAAAACATTTGTAAACTGAAAATATTGTAAATTTCTAAATTCCGAAATGGAGGCAGCTGGAGATAAACATGAAGTGGTTGAGTGTGATTTTAGTGCAATTAAAATCAGCCTCCAAACTTCACAAAATGTAAAAAAAATAAAAAAAATGTAGATGCTGTTCGCAAATCTAATCGCTCATCGTTATATATACCACAGCCTGGTTATATAATGTATTTTAGATGTGTTTGTTTATAGGCAATTACTATAGGATGCATATAAAAACAGGTCTATATACAGACATTTTCAACCATAGAATAATGGGTCAATTAATATGTTTTTTACATTTGAAAATTTTACATTTTTACATTTTACGTTTTTTACAATTTTAAAACAGGCTAGATTTTTTACCATGTTTTTAACCACTTAAGTGTATTTTAAATCATTTTTAATTATTGATTTATATATGTATGGATGTATTGATTTATTTTTGTTTTTTATTTTTTCTTAAAAGTGCAGTATGTAATATTTTGGAGGTAGAACATCATCTGTATGATTCCAGGGATGTATGGAAAAAACACACTTCAGAGCAGAACACAGGTCAGTTTTTATGCCAAACTCTGGGAGATTAAAGCCAACAAAATCTCCATGGAAACAAGCAGGCCACATAAGAGTTAGGTTTGTGGAGATTCAAGCTCGCTCAACAGTAGGGGCATGTTTTTTCAGAAAAATAAAAATTACCTAAATGAAAAAAAAAAATAAAATAAAATAATAAGCTTTTATTTTAATGTATTTTTGGCTAAAAGTGACATACTATGGCTTTAACATGTCTAAAATCCTTAGCCTGTAGATTTAATAGTTACTCATTACTCATCTTTCAGAAAACACAAAAACTTGATACAATCATTCTTATTAGCGCTGGGTGATTTAGCCTAATATAAAATAGTTGATTTTTTTTTTTCTCCAAAAATTTGATTATTTATTTCATTTTTGATTTTCCCCCTCTCTCCACTAAAAATGTTCTGGAAACATTGTCAAAACAAACAAATATGTATGAAGATGTATGTAATTGTTTAAATTGAAGTTGTAGTGCAAGTAAATAGTAGCATCTTTAAAAGCATCTGGTGTTACTTGTACATTATGCTGAGGTTGACGCTTTAAAATCTACCTCTAAGACTTTTTTTTTTTTTTTAACTTTATGCATGCTCTTATTTGTACTTATTCAGTGCTTTATGTTGCTCTTTATCACTGAATAAAGTTCCTAGTTTGTGAGTTGTGTTCACTGACAATGGCAATAAAAGTCTTCTGATTCTGATTCTGATTCAGAAGTGATCATACTGAACTCATCTCCATTTTATGAATGAGATCAAACAAACCAATCCTAACAGTGTTGGGGCTGCATTAAACATGGAGCTGATGTGACATTTCATTTGACATCACTGATTTCAGAGGAGTGAGAGAGCTCATCATTTCTAAAACTTAGATATCTGTGACTCCAGCCTTTCTTGCATTTCCAGTGTAATTTACAATGAAAGAAAGTCAATTGAACTTAAAATTCCAGTAATCAATGTAATCGATTTTTTGCCTAGCCCTAAATCTACTATTTCCACCAACATTTCTCCTGTTTATCAGTAACACATGGCAAACAATATGCTCTGAAACATGCGTCCCAGCCTCCACCACAGAGGAGGAGCAAACCCACTGAAACGCATCTCTACACTGTTATCATTAATTCATCCATGCTAGTGTGTGACAAGCTGAGTTGACATTGCGGCTCATATTTCATTCACACAGACACGGGGGGAGAGCACCTGCCAGGAACGCTTAAGGCCTCTCTCCAAGAACCATCCCAAAACACAGGCACCCAGCCAAGTGAACAAGACAGCCAGGCCGGGGTTAATACTTCATAATTAACCCCAACAAGTACATAAAGAGAGCGGCTACTGTAGAGAGATACACTGGGGGTTATAATATGAATGAAGAGGGAAGGGTTTTTTTTTTAAAAGAACACAAATTAACAGAGCTTCATTCTGCAAAATGACAAATGTGATAATAAAGTCACAGACAAGAAAGAATAGTGGAATTTAAATTAAGAGGATCACATATCTCCATATATTTAAGGAAACAGCTGTAATGTGTGTGCTCCTTGTGGTTTTGGCTGCAGGACAAATTATAGCAGAAAACTAAACTGGATTTATTACGACATTGTTTTAGTCGTAGGATCTGGCAACCCAAAGTCTAACTGAATTGAACTGAGAACCGAAACATATATTAAACAAGAATAAAACATTTGATTTGAATAGTACTTGCATTATTTATTCACTTCACATTATAGCCACAGCTGCCCTGGGATAGAGAAGTTATTTGCATCATTGGGCCCTCCATCCACCCCGACTCATTACACCATCACGCATTCACCAGATTCATAGAAAAGGAGGCTGAACTGTATTGCCAAAGGACACAACAACGGCCAACTCCAACGTGTAGCTCAGGAGCGAACAGTAGCTCTCCACCTCTTTCCAAGTAGCTCACTGAGAGATTTCTGAATTACGCATATTGTGCTCAAATGCGGTTAATTAAATGTCAATTATCACTGTAAATGTATCTTTTTGATGACTAACTTTGTGCACGAATAAATAGATAGTGGTTTATGTTTTATAGACATCTAACTGTAGCCAATCTGAGGGTTACCGGCGATCTCCCATCCCGGGACGAGCATTCTGACAGTATGGCTGTTTGGGTTGACGGGGGAAAACTGTAGTACCTTAAATAAGCTAACCCAGACAGAAGAAGAATATACGAACACCGCACTCTGCTTGGGAATCAAACCTGGGATTTTCTTGCTATGAGTCAAGAGTCCTACACGATCCTACAAATACTATTTTTACAGGATCCATATTACATTCATTTTTGATTGATGTTATAATATTTTTTCCTCGTCACAAACAGACCTGGAGTTGTGTTTTGTTTCATTCACACAAGTTTCACACCCAAATCCTGCACATTTAGGCTGAGTTCTTCTCTCAAACTGATGATGTAATGTGGTAATAGAGGAAGTGCTCCACTGTGTTTTTAAACTCCATACACGTTCACTAGAATCAATTGGATAACTTCAACCCTGGAATTGTTCAATCTACTGAACTAAATGTAAAATATAGCTGTTAATTTGAAAACTACCACTTCATGACATCACAAGGTGGAACAGAGCATTTTGAATTTTGGAGTATGTAGAACAGAGGTGCCGAAACTTTTTTATCGAGGGCCATATCTCAAAACATATTCGAAGCGGAGGTCCACAGACTGGTGATCAATACAGCGCGGTGCTTTATACACAGCTTTAACAGAGTCGCTGTGTATTAATACGACTTGAAACACTTTTATTTTAGGTCTGTATCACACTGCAGTGTGATGTTTGAGGTTATAGTGGTAGAAATAGTTTAATTTGCTGTTATAAGTACTGCTTATGATCAATTCGACCGGTTCAGCAGGAGGCCTGAGGGCCAAAATAAATTGGTCTGAGGGCCGCATTTAGCCCCCGGGCCATAGTTTGGACAACCATGATGTAGACAGACTAATAATAAACATGCGTGAATGAAACTAAAAACAAAACTCCGGGTATGTTTTTGAAGCGGTAAAAGCATTATAACACGGCTTAAACCTCACAAGAAACAGGTTTGTGTAAAATTGGGCCTTTAAAGAAGAAACAAACATCTCCCACTGATATACAATCCAATTTTACTTCCTTTACATACAGCACCAATGCCAAACGGCTTATATGTTTGCTTTAGTCAGTTATACCTGCTGCATACCGCATATATCTGTGTGTCTGATTATACATTCATGGTCTGTTCCATATTCAGAGCATCACACTACAGAGTGATGATAGCTAATATTGCATGCTTGAGTGAGGAACATAAATGTAATCAAAGCTAATTTATTCCTGTTGCCGTCACAGGCTGGATGGATTTGAGAGGCATTTTAACCACACCATAACAGAATTGGAGGTTTCGCTGCTTTTGTAGAATTGCTAGTAGCCTTGTAGTTGTTTTGAAGCAGGTTGTAGCGCTCAGATAATTCAAATATACTAGTGATACGCTGCAGGCCTGATACCGGATATAGTAGGCGCTCCAAATTTGTACTCAAGAAATAGTATTGTTCATAAGGTACTGCTCATGAATGCAGTCATTTTTCTTTATAAATCATGTAATCAACAGTATACCTGAAATAAAAAGGTAAAAAAAAAAAAACATATCCAATTCAAATGCACAATGGGCAAGTCAATTTCAATACTAAGGAATAGACTCAATACTCAATACCGATACAACAGTGATAATAAAAACATTTAGACAATACAATGTTATTTTCATGTTACGTTCTAAAAATAACCCGCAATAGGCAAACTCGAAGTAGTCAGCTTTATTTTTTACAGTTACTGTATATGTTTTAAAGTAGTAAAATCCCTCACCACACACTTTATACACTTTTATCCAGCAAGACATTAACATTTTCTCACATTTCTCTCTCGTTTAAACACTCTACTACTAGTGTGTACTACTACACACACTACTATACTACTTTACGTATTGATTAGTATGTGATTTTCGATACTGACCATAGACTGTATATATAAATGGACATAGCTAACCTGCAAGCCGATGCATTCCAAAATTGTAAGTGTTCACGGTCGCGCTTTCTGGCTCCATTGACTCCAATTCACTTTACATTAGAAAAACTTTCCTCTATCTGTAACTGCTGCTGTCAGGCTCATCATTTTGGTCGTAAAATGTCCGTATTAACCCGCTAGGCAGAGTTTGGGGCACAAAATCTTGAGCTGGATCCCCGGGTTCCACCGCTCCTGACAGGTCTATCTCAGCGGCATTGAAGGATGGGTCAAATTCAAAGGGGAAATTTCCCTATGGGGACAATAAAGTGTACCTTAACCTTAAAGCGCTTTGAGGATAGTACTTTTTGGAGTCATTTACGCAGCCTAACTGTTTTTCCTTACTAGTGAAACCGATGAGTAACTGGACCAAATTGTAGAGGTTCTTTGATTTTCTTCAAGAACAATATAACTTAACAATAGAATAACTTCATGATGATGTTACAGTAGAAACATACGGCTCTTCAAAGAGTCGGAAAATATATTCATTGCCTCTTAGCCGAAAAGTGTACCTTCACAGGCCTTAGCGATAAGATCAATGCAACTTGAGCAGGGTTATTAAATGCATAATGTGTTTTGGACCTTGTACATGGTATGACAGAAAAGCATCAGAGAGAGAGAAAGAGGGAGATAGGGAGAGAAAGAGAGACAGCGAAAGGGAGAGAGGGAGATAAAGACAGACAGAGATAAAGAGAAAGAGGATGAGAGAGAGAGAGATAAAAGATAGTATTGCAAAGAACCTCTTTAGAAAATGAGGGGAGCAGCGTCAATTATATCTTTGAGGTTTATGAAAGACAACAACGCTGAGAGGGAATAAACTGTACTCCCACAAATAAGATCTTTTTATCATTCCACTAAGTGCTAAAGGACAAAAGAGATAACTCCCGCTCCCCATTCATTTTAGGGCATGATGTTAAACTTGTAATATGGCGTATTCCAGTATATATCATGGGAGTCATTTCAGGGGTCGTAGGTCAAGTTTGAAGGTTTTCTTGATCAATAAAGATGACATCACTTGAAAAGCAGTTGAAAAGCACTTTAGGTGGCTGGGATGTCAATGTAACTGCGATATAAACTTAAGGGAAGGACTTTATCTCTGTTATTTTACAAGTTGGTTTAAGCACTGTCCATCAATGACATCACAACTATAGCAATGAAAAACATCAAGGCTCATGGGAAAACTGGAATGTCAAGACTACAAACTATTAACATTTACACAAGACATTTTGGTTGCATGAGAACCATGAGGAAGTAACCATACGTTCTTTATTGTTCTCCTGGGGGAAATTAGTTCTGCCCCTCTACTCAACATATAAAAACAAAAACACACTGATGTAACACACAAAACAGACAGAGGATGAGAGACAAGCCCTGTAATCCACACAGCAGCCGTCCAATGCCTTCAGAATCTGACTGAAACTAATGCAAGGCAAGGCAAGTTTGTTTCTAGAGCACAATTCATACACAAGGTAATTCAAAGTGCTTTACAGAATAAGAAAGACATTACAATCCCAACACAACAAATCGAAACATAAATAATCACAAATAATTATCATGACATTGAAATTAAAGGAGAAAAGTGCAGAATAAAAACCTTTCAGTTATATACACAGTTAAAAAGAACTGTTTTGAGCCTGGATTTAAACATTGTCAAAGTAGAGGCCTGTCTCACATCTTCAGACTCTTCTAGGTTTTAGCTGCATGAAACCGAAACACTGATTCCCCATGTTTTAGTCCTGACTGTGCATCAGCAGGAGGCCGGTCCCTGAAGTCCTCAGAGTGTGAGATGGATCATATGACACTAACATGTCAGAGATGTTCTTTGGTGCTGAGCCCTGGAGAGACTTGTTCACACAGAGCTGCTTTAAAGTTTATTCTCTGAGCCACAGGGGCCAGAGCAGAGACCTGAGCACAGGACTTATGTGCTCGTACTTCCTGGTTCTAGTCAGGACCCAAGCAGCAGCGTTCTGGATGTACTGCAGCTGTCTTAACGCTCGTTTGGAGAGGTCAGTGAGCAGACCGTTACAGTAGTCTAACCTACTGGAGACAAATGCATGGATAAGTCTCTCCAAGTCTGGTTTTGACATACAGGACATGCAATGTAAATAGATTATACAAGCTATTCTTTACATTAAAGGTTCAGTAGTTAGAGCACAGTCCTAGTATGACTGTGGTGTGTGGATGAGTAATTGGTGGTTATCAGAGTGGCCAATGATGCAGAAAGGCAGCCAAGATTCCATCAGTCTGCTCCAGGGCAGTTGTGGCTACAGGAGCAGTTTACCACCACAGCGTATGGAGTGAATGAATCACGATGACAGTGTAGTCTTTGAGAGTCCTGTAAGGTGCCTTACAAGTGTAAGTGCAACATCATTATTATTATAAAAAATCTTGAGTGAAAATAATATTTTACACTACTGAAAGAAATCCATAAGAGAATCAACATCAGTTTCATTGTGAATAAGCTTCGCCTCACTGTCCTCTCACAACACCCCTCACCCCCCCACCACACCCTCCCCTCGCCCTCCCTCACCGCCCCGCTCACGTCCTGAATCTGCTTGATGAAAACAGATCTCAGAGCCGGACCACAATAGAACGGCTGATGCAGGAAAGATGAACCCTAATGGATTTTTTTTTCAACATGTTCAAGATTGAGTATAAGGCCTGACCTCCAGATGCAGTGGATCCATTTCACCAATACACATGTTTATATGCAAGACATGAACACACAGCACAGCAACAAGGGGTACACAAAGGATTAAAGAAGACATAGTATGCTTCTTTAGAGTGTTAAACTATAACACTATACTATACATGGATCATTATTGTATTTAGCTCGTTCTAAACAACAATATTGAGCCTAAGTTGCTTAATAATAAACAGGTATATACTTAACTATTCAAATCAGATCAGATCAAATCTTTTTTTTCTTGTTGAAAAATTGCTTTATAAATTATTTGAAACTCACATGTATGACCTGGAGTCTAAATTTTTTTTATTTTATTTTTTTTTTTTTAAATATATATTCACATAAAGTACAGCACAATGGGCAGAGATAGGGGCTAGGTGAAGACAGAAATACTCAATACAACAACACAGACTTTCTCAGACATGCATTAAATATAGTGAGAGTAGGAGGAGGGAACACTGTTATAACATTGTCGAAAGCTTAGAAAAGTAGATATGTCCCCTTTATTAAGTCAAATACATTCAAGAATGTCAAGAATCAAAGTTAAAAAAAAGAAAACGACTGCAAAAATGTGTCTCACCTCCAACTTGCATTACATTAAAATATTGTATTATGTGAAATGGAGTGAGGTAAAAGTCATGACTATAATACTATTGAATTTAAAGGTCGCCCTTTATGCCTCTATGCCTTTGGGTTATTTGGGTCTGTATTAGTTTAATATGAGCTCCACAAAGTTAGAGGCTATACCAGCAATGTTTTATAGCAGAAGCAGAATTGTTTCAAACCAAATGTCTAAATGTTACAAAATAGAAAAGCTACTAATGAATAAATAAATAAGTGCATTAATTTAATTAAAATCACATTTAATTTACACTTTTTGGTCTGTCTGTGGTTGTGTATCCATATATCAAATGCTAAAACACTTACTGTAGACTATACCTGGTTTTTTCCCCCCAGTTTTGCCCACATGCAGATATATTTTAAAGCAACTTTAAGGATTAAAATGATGAATAAAAAAAAAAATAAAAAAAAAAAGATGAATTACTGCACTGGCAAAACTCCGCTCTGTTGTGTAAGGAGCTTAGAAAGTCATCCAGGTGAATAATTAGGATGGTAGGAATGTGTCAGGACAGCAAGGGAGTAAAGCAAGTACTGCTGCAAAACAAAAATAAACCTGTTTTTTTTTTCATTTTTAAATTTTTTTGTTTTGTTTTATTTTTTTGTGCCGTGAAAGTATGGTGTATGCAATCTGGCCCTTAATAAACAATTACAAAAATGCCTTAAGCAATAAATAAATAAACTTTTTTGTCAACAGTTAAAATAAAAATAACAATAATAATAATAAAAAAAATAAATAAATAATATAATAATATAATAATAAAAGTAAAGGCATGGTTCCTGTTGTCCCAGCCAATCTTTACTCTACCACCTCTAGCATAGCACACTTAGCACATAGCAGCCATGACACTTCCCCAAATCACATGTTCACATCAATCTATCACTTAACGACATCAGCGCTGTAAATTATTATTTTACACTATCAACCCATGTAACTATTTAACCTTAATCCAACAAGACCAGGCCAAACAGCGCACTTCTCCGCCGTCTAAAATTAGCCCTGGTTACTTATCTATCTGTGTCAAGTGAGGTATTCATAATGATAGCATCGGTGTTTGAACTGTGCAGCTAGCTTAATTACTATGCTCAACAGACTGTGTCAAGGTGAGCCCATAGCGTTAATAGACACTCCATTCCCAGCACAAATGAAGCACCCGCCGCTACGCTTTGCTAGCTCCGACTGGCAGCCTAGCATTTGATTTAGCAATTTCTCCCTTTGCTTTATATGTATGCGATTTTTTGCTGCAAAGTTGAGCGCTGAATGAGATCTGAGGGTATTTTTGAAAAGAGACGGTGAGATAGTAACAGGTAAAGACGGTTCATGCGTATTCACGTATTTCAGTTTGTGGATACTGCATTTGTTTATGTCGCATATAACATCTTAAGATAATGTTGTTACATTTTATTGTTTTGCAAATGCTATATTCGCCAAAAAATAATAATAAGCTTCAGTTTAATTTTTCGTTGAGCCCCTGCTCCCTTTGCTCTCCATGCTAAGACACTCCCCCTTCAGAGCACTACCACAAAATAATCAGCACGCATCCTGCTAATGAAAATACTGCACATTGCATCAGGTTTGTGAAGTTGTAGTGTATTGTGTTGTATCATGCCTTTGTATATGTATGGAAATGTGCTAATTGTAAGGAGAGATTGAATAAGGCCAGGGAGAGATCGCTAAATTCTTCAAACCTGCATGGATGACATCTTTAGGCTTGTTTTTGATTAGGGAATAACATTATAACATTGGAGAAAGCTCGCCTCTTTAAGTTGATTTTGTTTTTCTACATCACTAAGTACAATATACCGCTGTATTGCAGGCCCAATATAACAGCACTCCACAGTAATTACCACTGATTGTCTGGCATTTGTGTTTTGATTTCAAACTGCTCTATTTTATTACGTGCTGAGGGACAGAAAAATTGAGTTTAAAATGGTTTAAAATAAGTAAACAAAGTAGTGTCACCTAAAAACTGTTTCAAAGGTATATAAGTAATCAACAAAAAGTCAGTCAGCCCTCCACTTCAACTACTGTGACAATTATGATGTTGCTCTTCCTTCAAATATTACAACAACCGCTGCTGCTAGTAGTAGTTTTGATACTGCTACTACTTCTACTACTACTGTTACCAGTGGTACAACTACAATTGCTACTCCCAACAGCAGTCCTTATATTATAAAATAGGTAAGAAGTTTTTTCTACTTATTTAAGAAATTTTTTACTACTACTACTGCTACTACAACTGCTACGACTACGACTAATTCTTCTACTACTATGAATACTACTACAACTACTACGACTACTATGACTACTACCACAATTACTACTACAACTACTACTACCACTACTACTGCTACTACAACTACTATGACTACTACTACTATGACCACTACTATGTACTACAACTACTTCTACTCCTACCACTATGACTACCACAACTACTATGACTACTACGACTACTACTACTACTGCTACTATTACTACGACTACTATTACGTACTACAACAACTACTACTATGTACTACGACTACTACGACTACTACGACTACTACTGCTACTACTACTACAACCAATATGACTACTACGACTACTATGACTACTACTACTACTACTACTACTACAACATAATGCTGCTGCCATTGTCTGATTCTACTCAATTAGAAGAACACATATGCATTTATTTTGAATCCACATCTTGAATATAGATAGGTCCACTTCTCCTTTCTCTGTATTCACATTCCTACATATTCATTATCAAGCTACATACAAGCTACCACGTGCCCCGCCATAGCGCTAACAAATACGCCCTTCACAAAGTCACGCAGCGTCCAATCAGAATACGTCTCGGCGGTAAAGGTCATGACCAAAATATGAAATGTATATGAAGACAAATGACACAGCAATGCAATCTCTCCAGTCTCCAGTCCCATATTGGACATTATATATGGCCCCTTTATGTTTCCGATTTTTATCAAACTTGATTTTCCCGGGCTGTTTATCTTGTGTTTATGACCGGCAGCACAATGCACATCGCTGACCTTGGTTCGTCAGTGTGGATTGAAATAAAGCGTTTCTAATACAAGTGTAATTGGTGTGCATTACTGTAGACAAAACAAGCGTCTGATCTGTCACTGCAGATAGAAGGATATAAGCGCTCATGTAAATATTATGAGAGCCACAGCTGTCCGTGGAATCGTATTGCAGTGTTATTCAACTAAATCAACTGGTATACTGTTTCTGTTTCATTCTGAATATGTGTAATTTGTCATCTTTTGGTATAGAAATGAACAGAATGAGCAGAATGGTGTAGTAAAGTATGTATTGTGCAATGTTGGAAATTAGACTAAACTGTAAAATGGACATTCTTATAGTTTTAACTGGCTTTAAACATGATTGTTGTCACCTTTCCACTGCAATGTTTAGGTGTTGCAGCGCCCCCTGCTTTCAGCTTTGGGAATGAACGATAAATACATCTATAAATGAAAGGTGTGAGCTTAAAGCAGACCTATTCTGTAAAATCGACTTTTTTTTTTTAGAGCTTTTAGGCCATGTTATAGTTGTTTGCCCTCAACATTTACTCACCCAGAGTGATTTGTGCATGTTTGACAAATCTTTAACCTGCTATTTTCAAGAAGCCATTTTGCCAATCAACCCCCGTTTCCAGATATGTTTCTGATGATGAACAACGTGACGGCATGGTTAAAAGCTGTGGGTCTTATGTGTCCAACAGCCTTAACCTTTTGACTGGAAAGTTACAAGTTTGATCCTGGCTGTGACCAGTGCATACTGCCGCTGTATCCCTGGGAAAGACACTTGCCTCCCCTTTGGCTCTGCTCTTTTTTCTAGCCACCATTGTCCAATCTAATATACTGACATGCAGGGCCGGCTCTAGCTTTCAGGGGGCCCTAAGCTGAATTTGTATCTGAGGCCCCCCTCAGTGGACGTATTCTGGCTCAACTATTGGTGATTCACATTTGACAACATCATGACTCTGCTCTCATCACCTTGACCAATTGTATTTGTATTTATATGACCAACATCAGACTGAAAACACCCAGAATGTCACAAATACCATAGTCACAAGAAGAGTAGACATACAGCATACGACAACATATAAGAGGGGTCAAGATCTTTGAAATTCTAGACACGTTTCTGGTGGATTTTAATGTGTTCCAGTTGTTGACAGTGGGCTTACATTCACATTATAAAGGGTCTCTGCACCGGTGTAAACACATAGCTGCCCTCACCTCTGCCCGGCTCAAAAACCAATGTAGGCAGCAGTAAATATTTTGCTACTATAGATATAAAACAAATGTAATCTCTTGAGACGGATATTTAGGCTGCTGTAAACACAAGCCCTGCTTTCAGTAAAACTTTATGTATTATATTATTTTCAATCTAAATGTATGGGTTCTTGGGGGCCCTCTGGTGGCCTCGGGGACCTAAGCAGCTGCTTAATCTGCTTATAGGCTGCAATATAATGTAATGTAATGTATAGAGTAGAAATCAACTTTAAAATGATACAGAACTAACTACAATGTACATTTACTACAGTTCTTAGCTTATGTTTGCGTGAGAGACCACCTTATGGCATCATATCCCACAGAGTCCTGACAGGTTTAACTACAGAAATGAAATAACATAACATATAGTAAGTATAAGAATAGGATAAGATATAGTTCAATGCATGGAATTAAAATTCCTTTGAACTTGTAAATCAGCTTAACATTAAACTAGTAGTAAAAAATAAAAAAAATAAAAAATGTAAAACCGAGGACTAGTGGCACCTATACATTATCATACACATTATTGTGTCGTCATAGAAACCTGCACTAATGTTCCATTTTGAATGCAATTATGGATGGTAAATGCTAATTCACAGAGGAGCTGTGAGCAGTGCTGGGGGAGTAATCAGGCAGTATTCATGTCGGAGACCTGACAGCTTGACCGATGCATGCTGTCCGCGCTGATATGAGGCTGATGGATTTACCCACAATCCCTTTCTCCATGCATCAGAGCTGACATGGCAACCACTGAACAATCACTCAGCGCAATTATTATAGCTCCCTGCCATTTGAGTCCACGGTTACATTTCGCTTAGAGGATTTTTTTTTAGAGGAAAGTTTTTTTTGTTTGTTTTTTTTCCTAGCAGGGGCAATGTATTTTCTCATAGTTAACTGTATGGATATTTAACAAACTTAACCTCTCATAGATGGGAAAATTCAAATTATGTCAATTTCTTGTTTTATTCTGCTTTTTACCTTTTGCAAGTCTATATGGAAACAATCTCGTACAGCAATTTGTCTTTAACTTTGCATTTGAAAAGCTTGGATTAGGCGTCACCTTTCAAAAACTAAAAACAACCAAGGTAGTAGAACACATCTGGTTTCAATGCATTACTTACTATAAAATGTTAAGCGCTGCGGCTAACCTTGGTTATTGCTGGGTTTCAGATAGCATTAGCATTCTATAGGCAGACAGGGCAAATTACTATTGAATTTTGATAAGTGAGCCTTTCACTTATATAAATCAGGTTCAGCATTTATGCATCTACCGTTTGAATATCACAATGCCTTAAAATCAGTAATATCTATCTATGTGAGGGCAAAATGGACCTTGAATCTAAAAACAGACACTGCTTTCATGTCACCGCATTGTCCCAGCGAGTGTCATTTATTTGGATGAGAAAAAATGTTCAAAATGTTGTGCAGACAAAATATCAGTGCCAAACATCGGCTAAATTTTCAATATGTGACCGACACCGATATCTGGGGAAATCTTTCGATATTACATATTATTTGTTCCTAAAATGTATTTTCAATTTTAGTCAAGATGTATTAAAACAATTATTATTTATTTAAATTTTCTTTTTAGTCTAGTTTTAGTAGACACAAATGCCAAATAAATTCTTAGTCAACCAGAATGTATGTTTTTTTTTGTTTTTTTATGATCAACCGTATCGCATTTCATCACGTTCAGTTTGCCCTGGTTCAGATCTCTAGGACTGAAAATCGATGTAATCTCCAGTCGTTCGTTTCATTCATTTATGTTCAGTTTTTATTCTTTAACAAAAAATATCAGTACTTAGTCAACAGAAATACCAACTTTGAGTCATAGTTTTAGTCATTGCAAATGTACTCATGTAATATCAGTCATAGTTTAGTCATAAGGATTACTTTTAATTTACCTTTAGTCAGCAAAAAATAACCTTGACAAAAACTATGATGAACACGGGTCCCAGGCGGGCAGGGTACTCACTGAGTGCATCTGGCTGGAGACGAGGTGTCCGTCCTGGGTCAGCATGTTGGACATCATGAGGGTGGGCAGCTCGGGGTAGGAGTAGGGGTTGAGGAGTCCGTTGTGGGGGAGGGAGTGGCACAGGTATCCTGCAGAGTCGTGCTCCATCAGGTGCAGGAGGGGGGGCTCAGGGTGGTTGGGCGGGGTGATGGGCGGGATCTCGTAGTCCTCGTCTCCGTTGCCGCCACCGTTATTCCCGCCCCCTCCTACTCCGCCTCCTCCTCCTCCGCCGCTCTGGCCTGTGTAGTTCTGTGGAGAACAAGAGAGAACATCATTGTTGGTTTCGAAATACAGTTGTCCCTCACTATAACATGGTTCACCTTTCGCAGCATCGCTCTTTTGAGGATTTTTATAGTGCAATTTTGCATGCTTTTTTTGTATGAATGTGGATTGTGTTCTGTGTCCTGATTGGCTAAGGGAGTGTAGACCATTGTCAATCAATCTCCTCTGTGCCGTGTCTCCTGTACAGTACAGAATGCGTTCAGCCAAATTTACATAAATGTTCGATCGCAGCAGTGACTCTTAAGTGCTGTATGTTTGCAAGTTTTCTCCCCGACAAAACCCACAATATCGATGAAATATTCTACACCGACAAAGGCACCTACAAAAGTTTGAACTTTGAGAGTGTTTAAACAAGAGAGAAATGTGAGAAAATGTTATTGCCTGTCTGAGAAAAGTGTATAAAGTGTGTGGTGAGGGGTTTTACAGCCTTAAAACATATTTAATAATTGTAAAAAACATAACCCCCCACGATAAACGAGGGACCACTGTACACATGTTTATTGTGTTGTGTTGGCCAGTAATACTACAGTAGTCTGGGCAGGTATTCATACATTATGGAGACCAGCCTCTCTTAAAGTGACAAATTTCACATCCAAAGGATGTAAATCCTTTATTAGATCGACGACATGATTTTTAGATATGGGTTAAAATATGTTAGGTGTGTGGTGGCTATGACTATGATTAAAACTCAGAAATGAATGGGAGTCAAGTAAAGTCTGTAATTTTAATGCTAATCTGGTTGTTGTTGTAAATATCCGGTCAGATATTTTGTAAAAAAAACCAACAAAAAAAACCCCCAAACAATTCAGCCATGACTTCCATAATGCCTTCATTTGTGATGAGCTGTTGGACTCCCTTAGAACATTTTTCCCCAGATAAAATTGTGACATCTAATTACTTTTGCAGCAATTTGTCAGTTTTCAGTTTAACAATTTGTCTTTTGTCTGGTTTCAAATATACAAAAAAATAAAAAATAATAAAAAATAATGGTGTAATTGGTAAAAATCCATGTTAAAAAAATGATAGCATCTTAATAATCCTAAAATTTAATTATGGAAATTAAGTTCTTGGTCTCTTGTTATGTACTGAAAGCTATATTTTCATAGCAGCAACATACAGTACATAGACTCCACTAGCGTACATTTGAATTACTTTTTTCATATTCCTGTTATTGTAGCGAGTAAAATATTTATCTTGAAAATCTATCGTCATTTTGAAATTCCATTATTTTGAATGCACCAACATCACTGCAGTGCAAACCAGTGTGACCACCTTTAAACATCAAAAGCCTTCTGTCTATTCTCTGGGGATTCACTTTACAAATATAGACCGGATAAAAACGATATTAACATCTTGTCACACAGACGCAGCCCAGTTTCCTGTAAAAACGCAGGATAAACTGCTTGTGATTTGTCATTTTGTCAGAATAGGTGTAATTTTGTTTCAGATTGCAAACGTCTCATTTCAGGACAAAAGCTGCAGCTATGGGTTATGGGTAATAAAGCCGACCAACATTGTGCTTAGTGGTGCCATGTCAGCCTAGTAGTGACGGGACATTCAGCTCTTTGATGGAATCCGTATCTTTTAGATCAGTTCATTTCAAAGAGCTGTTCAAAAGAGTGGCTCTTTTTTATATTTATTTATATGACAGAAGCCAATGTGAGAACTCATTTCATCTACAAACTAATCAGAGAGAAATGACCAAGGGTAAGATTTGATACAGTTGTTACAGCTGAAAGTGGAGGTGTGTTTACCCTTTAAAATGATGCATAATCCAAAAATAGAATGTTATTGTGATGCCAAATAGGTTTTTGTGCAGTTGTGCCTCCTGCTTCCTAACCTGCTTCTGAGCTGATTTTTGTGTCTGTTCAATGTACATCAGTGTAAAAATGCATACAAATTTAAAGAAAAACATTTGTTTCTTTAAAACAGACATTTCAAACTCAGGCCGGCGGGCCAAATTTGGCCCTCAATATAAATATATTTGGCCCACGAGATCATACAAAATATGTATTAGAGCTGGCTCGCTGGCCGTAACGCCAGTATAGTGCATGCCTCTCTAATACTAGGAATCCCAGAATGCTTTGCAAATGCATTGGCGCCGGCCCCCACCACTTCTATTGACACTCATTAGCATCTGCTACCTGTCGCCTCACTCAAATTTAATCCACCCCTTCTGAAAACCATGCAGATGTTGAAATTGAAATTTTTCAATAAGTATTTAGTTTGGCCCTCTGTGAATTTGAGTTTGACACCCCTTTAAAACATGAGATCCAGTTAAAACGGTTAACGTTAAAGAGGAGGTATTATGCAGAATCGCCTTTTTGAAGCTTTCAACCATGTTATGATGTTGTTCTCTCATTTTTTATATGGCAGGCATGTTTGAGTAATCTAGCAATCTCTTCCAGGGGCCCTATGCGAACCCTCCTTACGGCTAGCAGTACGATCCAGCCCAAGACTCATAAGCCTACGTCACCCATGCTCCCACACGGCAATTTTTCCGAAATATACAAAAACATGATCCAAAACAATACACTACAACTTCACAAACCTGATGCGATGTGCAGTAGTTTCATTAGCAGGATGCACGCTGATTGTATCATAGTGCTGTGAAGGGGGAGCGCCTTAGCATCAAGAGCAGATGGGGGACTCGGATTACATTTTCAAAACAATAAAAGGTAACGCTGTGATCTAAATATGTCATCCGTTAGCAATTAATACCTCACAGAAATGCAATACCTCATCTTTACGGAACCACTCGAAAGACCTCCAATCAGATAGAAAATATAAACAGACAAATTCAAGGGGGAATGAAAAGCTTTTTTGTGTGCGCTGGTCCAACTTGACTCCCATTGTAAAGACTGAGCCAAATTAATCATCGCAAATAATATTGTGGTGTCAGCTATTCAAGGGTTTTTAATAGAATTCTTATGATTCACGACTGGCAGTATACATCAAACAGTCAGTTCTGCAACATTTCTGAAATCAATTCAATATCATCTTTGTGTAGGCCGTCAGCCGCGGCACTGCTCTGGTCATTTATCTCTCAAACAGATACTCAGAGAAAATAAGGGGCATTGGTTTGGAGGGAGGGGGGGGGGGGGGGGGGGGGGGGTGCAGGGTACATCTGTCAAAGTTATGCCTTTTTCACAAGAGATCTGAGCAAGGTCCAAGTTGTACAATTTTGGCAGGGCTGCACAGTTTGGGGGAAAAAAAATCTAACTGTGATACTCTGTTCAAAGTGTACATTGTAAACAATTCTGAGCAACAACATTTGAAAGAAAACTGAAATATGTAACTTATACAAGAACCATGTGTTTGGAGAGGTCTACAACCACTACATCGCTGCTACTGCACGGCTGCCACATGAAAATAATAACTACTAAAAATAAGTACTGGTATTGTATATGACTTTCAAAAATTCAAAAAGCCCAGAGTGCCAATTCTGGCTCCTGCATAGAGATACCTAGTGGATGAATACTGAACTAAAATGAGTCAGAGTGGTAGTGACAAGATGGCTGACCTGTTGAGCTAGAAAACTACTCAAACAAAATCGTCTTCTCAGCAAACCAGCGATTGGTGAAATGTTTTTTTTTGTTGTTAATCTTTTTAGTAATAGCTTGCAGAATGTCTAGAAGTACGTTTTATATTCTTTTTGGATAAATTAGTGAGCCCAATGGGTCAAATTTGGCCCTGTTCCTAAATTAGGGAATAAAGGGTTAAAATTGAAAAAGTGGACATTTCAGTGTTCAGTGAACTTATAGTAGTAATTTAATGCAATGTTCATAATTTTCCAAAGAAGAAAAGGGTTTTTAGGTTCTTCAGAGTTAAAAGCAAGTAGTGAGAGCGTTTGTAGCCACACATTGCCTTATCATTTCATTTGAGAAAGTAAAAGGAAGTCAGCTGTCTCTTTCAACAGCAGTAACAAGCTAACACAAAGATAAGGACAAATTAGGCCAAACCAGTGATTGTCTGAGGCTAAACCTGCTGTTATAATGCTCTCCTGGCCTTTGAAGACAGATGCGTTTGAAAACCTTTGGGGATAGCGTCATTGTGTGGTCCGACGGAGAAGAAAAGAAATGTTTCCTCAAATTCAATTTCCCTCATAATTGTTGGAAGGAAACTGGGTGTCCGTCTATAAACACGGAGGGAGCCATTGTGCGGAGAGGGCCACTGCTCGGAGCTAAAAGCCTTTAAATGATCGCCACTCATCAGTTTTCTCAATAAGGATAATATCTCTAATAAGGATGACAAGTTAAGATAAATCCATCATTATAAAACATTTGCTTATGTTCTGGGCAGTGGCTTTAGTAACATTTATCATCACATCATAATAAAATCTACTGTGGCGTTCTTTTGTGAGGCGGAACAAAAGTTAACATGCGTTGCCACGGGGACACTATTAAGCGACAGACTATATTTTGGAGTTTTAGCAACTTGACAATTCTTCTTCTTCTTTAGTGGCCCATTATTCATCTGCGCTTCTTTCTGAGTGTGCCAGTGATGGTTTTGATCGATTTGCATGATCCAGTGCTCTTGAAAAAATAGGAGCGTGCAATAGACAGAAATTTGGACTTAAGGTTACAGTGGGACACACAGTTTTACCTATTATGCAACTAAATGAGGGAACAGTGCTCGGGGAAGTATGAACAAAGCAAATAGAAAGCTAGGTAGGCCTGTCACGATAATTATTTTGAAGAGCGATATATTGCTGAAGAAAATGTAGACGGTGAAAGATAATACTGAAACAAATTTATGCCACTGACGCAACAATCCTAAAGCAGAATTATCCCCAAAAATGATTACATATGAACAACATGGTTAAAAAAAATAATAAATCAAAAACTGAAATAAATAAATACCTCTAGTATCTATAATGAGTCATAGAAGTGATTTATTCAACTCTCTACAACTTAAAATTTTATCAAACAGAAAAATTACAAAAAACATTCCAGCTGGTTCAAAGAAAAAGTCTTCACAATAAAAAAAAAAAAAGATCATTCCATCTAACATATACCAAACGATAAGTCGATATAGTAATCAATCAGACAGGCCTAACTCTAGGTATGATTTTGATGAGTCTGTGTCCATCTATAGTACAGTCTCAGAGATTCAGGAAACATTTAGCAACTTATTTCTTCAGCTTGTTTCTGTATTGAACATGAACCGAAAATACACCAAGAAGCGATGCCTCTCAAAACCCTAAAACTACGAGAGCCGGAGGACGTACGTGTGGAAAGGGAAGTCTGGATATCCCTGCTTAGACTGCTGACTCCTGTTGTGGAATTTTGCATCCTCTGCATAGTTTTAACAATGACACCTCCAGTTCATGGTTCACGGTTATCTGTGGTTAGCTATGGCGCCATGCAACTATTACTTTAACATTACCATTACATTAGTTTCCTTGGTCGACTCGTCTCACAGAAGCATTATACTATACCCTTACATTTTATCTCAGGTCAGCTTGTCTCCAGGCTGTTCTTCTTAGCTCCTATTTAAACCTCTTTGTTTGGAAGCATAGTCAGACTTGAATGGCCGATACTAATGTGCGGTGTTGAGTATATTCAAGTGAGCGTGTCCCAGGCTGATGGTAAATAAACGTCTCCAGCCTCAGACATTCGGAGTCTCCTGCCGCTCTTTACAACTCTAGGACTCTTTAGGACAACACTTATTTTCCCTAACAACTCCGCGAGCCAGCCCCAGATAAAGCAGAAGAAAATAGATGGATGAAACAAAGGGGCAACAGAAGGAGAGGGACGGAAGGAGAAATGGGGGTATATTTAAAAAAAAAAAAAAAAATCACTAAATTACCGTATTTTTCAACGTACAGGAGTATAAGTCGCACCAGCCAAAAAATGCATAATAATGAAGAAAAAAACATATATTTCACATATAAATTGCATCTGGGTATAAGTCGCACCCCTGGTATGAAAAAAGTGTGACTAATAGTCTTGAAATTTATTATTATAATTTTTTCCCCCTCTTCTTTCAAAATTTTCTGCCCATTCCCTCTTATTTCTTTAGTTAGTTTTCTTTTTCAGTTTTAATATTTACCTAGAAGAACAGATGCATGATATGTGCACTAACCCTAACCCACTTTTCTCTCAAATCAAAATGCTTAATGTCTTTTATTGGTTGCATTGTCTCTAATATCACAAGAAAAAAAAAAAAAAAAAAAAAAAAAAACACAAAACAACAATAAAAAAATAAAATAAACTCTCCACTGGTTTAACAAGGCTAATTGAAAATCCAGATGATGTGTGACGTCACAATCCCGACCTCTATTGAATACATGCAAGATATGCATTGTGGAACATTCCAGGCAAAGCAATAACATCTCCAAGCCTGGCAGATCCTCAACCAGAAATGCTACATTGTGCATCTTTAAGTGCTCGATCTAAAGGGCAAAGGCTTCACATGTGGTTGAGGCTTAGTCCTTGTCCGATCCTCTGTTTTGTCAGTGCAAATATAAGAGTTCACCCTCTCTATATCCTTTCGAATAAGAGTGTTGTACTGAGCCTGGGTCATGAGCGATGAAGAGTGAGAAGATGTCATGTGTTAGATTGTACTGAAGGCCCCTCCAGCGCCCTTGATGATAAAATGTAAATACCAAGGACGCTCCCAGTCGGATTGTGGCAAGATAAATTATTCATAGTGCTCTATTCAGAGAATGAGATTGCATGCTCCCAACCACGTGTACACAGAGGATAATGTATACAGGCTCCTTTAAAAGTAAAATACAAACAATGCCTGTGTATTTCATGGATTGCAGACATATTTTGTTCCAATGTGGATCATGTTTGACCATTTTGAAAGCAAGGGACACTTTTGACAGACATATTCGGAGGATATTTTTGAACTGCTCCTCCGCACAAGAAATCACATTTGGCCTATTTGGTGCAAAGAGCATTAAATAGAACAAATTTGCAAATGTGTGCTGCTAGCTAATTAGCTCAGAATTCCTTGACAGAGAAAAGTGACCTATTTTGCAATGCCTGTAAATTTGTCCAAATCTTCCAGTTTGCGAAATACACTGGCGCGACTGCTTAGCTGGTAACGACATTTCTCCGCTGACCTTAAAATTGCTGGTTCAATTCCTTCTACCGGCAGTGCAATACACCCTGTCTTTACCAATGAGTGGATAAGTACAGCTCATAATATAATCACATCTAGCTGTACAAATTTAACTGATTCAATGAAATAGGAATTAACATAAGAACGTGCATAATGCAATCAAGTACCACTTTAAAACCTATACATACTTTACAGGTTGTCTAAATCATCATGTTATTTGCATATTCCACTGCAGTGTCCATTAAATGTAGGCCACGTTACCTAGTCTGGTCAGATCTGTGGAGAGGCAGCACCGCTCACAATAAGAATGCATGTTTTTCAAGGCTTTTAGAGCAAAATAAAAACACCCATAAAGAAATAAAGGTTAAACAGCTACATTAAATACCATATTGTGGAACATTCAAGGAGAAGCAATAACATCTCCATGGATAAAAGCAGGTGGAATACACTCAATGCACCTTTAAACACTAGAAGTGAAGGAAAATGCATTTTGAAATGTCAAACCAATTCACATGAACACATTGTTGACTTGTTCTACCCCATAAGACGCGGGTCCATTCAACTATTTGACAGCGGATAACGACACAATATACCCCACATTCTTTGCTTCATTTTCCAGCACTGATCAAACAGCACTCGGAGCATGATTTCCAGCGCACAGTATGTCTGCTGAGCTCCACAATCTGTAAGGCTTTAATTAAGAGGCAGTTGTCTCTTCTGTAAGTGTTGCATATCAGTACACCTTTCATTTGAGCGAAACAGACGAGCAGACAGTTGGTGTGGGACTCGGAGAGAAAATAACATTGATTGGGGAGCTTTCCAGTGCGTCTTTGGCTTGGCACAGTTCTGTACTAGCGCCGAGTGTTCGAGGCCTTCTGGAGAGGGTACCGACTGTGGCTAATGGATCTTTATTTGTATATGTTCTTCTAGGAGATTATACTTGCAGCGCAGAATTTAACCTGATTATGAATGCGTTAAGTAATATGATGCTTGTTATAAGTCAACGTGGTGATTCAATACAAAAGTGTATTAGACTGACATCCAGAAACATGTGATTCGAATGTGTATGTACCAAGGTAAGATTGCTATTGGTGCATTTCGGATTCAGATGTGATGATGTCATACTCCCAAATGGGCGGCAACAGACAGTTTTCCCTATTGATTACATTGTACTTTGCCATTAAATATCCAAAAGGTAAACTCATAAATGTTGAATCTGATCAGTTCATTAATGACAAGACCCCAATATTCATTTTAGCTGCCCTAATCTGAATTAAATATGATTGGCCTATAGAATGTTATGATGTCATCTGAAGCCTAGCAATAGCGTCTATAAAACAAAACTCAAAAAACATTATGTTGTTTGTAGATTTACTAAAATATATCCTGCCAACATTACACAAGACACTAACTAGCCTAAAGCCTAGTATGAATGTGTCAGAGGGGCTAATGGTGCAGATTGGCAGCCTCTACCCCAGGGCAGCTGTGGCTACAACAGTATTTTACTGCCGAGTGAGAATTGGATGAGTAACGATTACGGTGTACCTCAATGAGGGGCATCGACAGGCATTACAAGTGCATTACAACTAATTATTATTATTAACTAGCATGCTAACATCACACATACTTCTTATCTTGACCCTATAACTGCTCTTATGATATATCTGTTTTGGAGAAAGACAAATTAAGACTATGCTATGTGAAAATAATCAGGTACAGCCACTTTAAAAGCTCAAAAACTATATTAAACCACCATTTGCCACCACCTACCACCATTAACTAGCATGCTAATAGCACACATCTTAGTTTGATTGTATAGCTGCCTTTATGATATATCTGTTTTGGAGAAAGACAAATTAGACTATACTAAGTGAAAATAGTAAGGTACAGCCACTTTAAAAGTTCAAATATTATGTTAAAACACCATTTGCTCAGTCCTTAACTCTATAATGGCGGATGCGCCACAACTCCACAACCAATTGTGCATCATGTAAATTCAAACAGCATCTCAAAGCAGAGGCATGGCACTCTTTAGATATTTTACCGTCATTACGGTAATCTGCCTCTGTTGTCCCTGGAAGATGACGAATCAGAGCGCAGGTGCTGCAGGGATTTTCCCAGTCGCTTATTCAATGCGTCAAAGAAAAAATACAAATGAATATGTAAAATAGAGGTACTTGTGTGAAAAAATGCAGTATATTCTGATACTTCCTTTAACATGATTTTTATGGATACAAAAAGAATAAAAGTCTAGGTGAGCTATACTGTTCTATAGTGTGCTCAGTCCTTAAAGGTTAAAACACCATTTGACACCACCAACCACCATTAACTAGCATGCTAACAGCACACATCTCACGTTTACCCTATAATCTCTTTTATGATATATCTGTTTTGGAGAAAGACAAATTTGACTATACTGCATGAAAAGAATCAGATGCAGCCCATTTAACAGCTTAAATACTATATTAAAACACCATTTGTCACCTCCACCCGCCATTAACTAGCATGCTAACAGCACACATCTTATTTTGACCCTATAAAGAAATACAAATTATACTGTACAGCATGAAAATAATCGGACGCAGCCCATTTAAAAGTTCAAATACTACGTTAAAACACCATTTGCCACAGCCAACCGCCATTAACTAGCATGCTAACAGTACACATCTTATTTTTACGTTATAACCTCTTTTACAATATATCTGTTTTGCTAGAAAGACAAATTATACTATACTGCATGAAAAGAATCAGGTACAGCCCATTTAAAAGCTCAAATACCTTGTTAAATCACCATTTCTCACTGCAAACCGCTATTAGCTATTAGCTTTATTTTGACCCTATAAAGAAATACAAATCGTACTATATTGCATGAAAATAATCGGATGCAGCCCATTTAAAAGCCCAAATACTATGTTAAACACCATTTGCCATCGCCAACCCTAACACCTTTTCACAGACACCCCACCGCTATCTCACCTTCCCCCAATCCCATTCACCTACAACAACAGCGGCCTTATCTCTGAGAGGAGCAACTATTTTCATTGAGCTTACGATGTATATTTATGAGTGTTTACCAGCTTTAGCTTTAATACCAGACAGCGGAGCGAAATAGTCGTCAAACCACAAAGATAACTTTAATCAGAATGGCATGCACTGCTGTTATTCCTGCGTGTTTGGTGATTTTAATACAGTTTCTTCTTAGCTAATCTCCATTCTCATCTCTATATCGCTACATCAACTCAAGGTTAATTAAAGCCATATCTGTTCTCTGGCTACAGTATGAGGTCAAAGGTCATCAACACATCACAAAGTATGCTCTGGCGGGTCCATACAGAACAGAGGGGAGGATAAAATTGCTGTTCTGCTTTTGTGTTGGCTGGGCTATCCTCACAGTGACCTCTCGCAAAATGTACAGCATTGGTTTTTGCAGTGGGCAGATTATAATATGTAAATGTCAATTAAAAAAAGACAATTTTGTTTGATCATAAGAAGCATACCATTTGGAGAAGACACTATGCTTTTCTGGGCATTTCTACTACATACATCCATCATAATTTTACATTTTGTTAATCGTAAACAGCAATATTGATCGAAAATGGCTTAATAACAGATCAGATTTATTGATTTCCTGTTCAAAACTGCAGAACAAATAGGCCTTCAGGTTTTTATAGTTGAAAATATATATATTGTTTATATGTGAAAAGGGTTAAAAGCTGATTTTACATGGATTGCACATGCACATGTTTTTTTCCACCAGTGTAAGTAAGAGTTCCCAAAGTTTATATAACACTCAATAACTATTATATATACTCAACAACTATTTTAGTCAGAGAAAACATAACAGAATACATGGATACGCTGCTATTTTTACACTGAAATAATAATACATTTAACTTAAAGGACCCATATTAGGCTATTTTCTGATCTAAAACTACATCTACAATCTACATTAAAAACCTTGAGTTGTGCTTTGTTTCATTCACACATGTTTAACACAAATCTTGCATATGTAGGCTGAGTTCTTCTCTCAAACAACACTGTGCGCTCCACTGTGCTTTTAATCTCCAAACATTTTCACTAGGATCATTTGGATAAATTCACCACCGGAATTGCCAATCTCTACTGAACAAAAGGTAAAAGGTAACTTGAAGACTAAAGCTTCATGACATCACAAGGTGGAACAGAGCGTTTTGAGCTTTGGAGATGATAATAAAGGATTACTCAAAAAAGAAAAACTAAACACACACACAACTCTGGGTGTGTTTATGATAAGGTAATAACATTCTAACATGGCTTAAACCTCACAAGAGTCAATTTTGTGTAATATAGCCCTGTTAAGTAAAGCTTTCAACCTCTTCAGATAATGAATAAGATGAGAAACAAAGAGGCAAGACTGGCAAATGATGCTGCTCAAATATTTTTTGTGTACCATCATCAAGCTACAAATAAATGCAAAATTCACCATCTCATGTCGTGAACGCATGTCCCTGTTAAACTTGTACATAGCACTGATTAAACAGTAACTAAACCCAGTCTTTCTAATTACTGACATTTCCTGTTTTCTTTCATGTTTTTGTCTTCTTCCTCTCCTGGCATTCGGCTCACTTGTCAGCTGGATCGGAGGTCATCCCTGTTTGATCACTGCGTCACTGTGAATTAGCATCACTGTCTTTGCGTCGCGTCATATCCCATCATGCATCTGACTCACCTCCGGGGTCAAGAGGTCGCAGTGATTTGATTGGACGACATATAATGATATATTTGTGTTTAAACCCTAGGCTGTAGAAGCTTTGAGTAGCGTTCTAATGCGTTTTGCATTCTATACAGGTGGCTAATTTGAAGTGGCATGCTGCAGAGCCAACGGAGCTAGCTAATGCTACTGCGCAACATGCCGAGGCCATATGAAGAAGAAACGGTCAAATAGTAAACACAAATTCATCAAAACTTGTGTTTTTATAGGCATTGTTGGTAAATATAAAACCACCAATAGTTCTTAATATTCTTGTTAGAAGATTCTTTACATGTGATAAGCTTAACTTGGGACCTTTCCATAGACTGTATATATAAATGGGTATAGCTAACCTGTTAGCCTCAATATATTGCTACAGAGAAATATTGCGATGAATGATAATCCCAGTAAATAATTTAATAGACTGTTTCATTAAAAGACATGAGCTGCAACAAATAAACAACAGCAGAATGTACCAATAATTAGCCATAAAGGGGACTTATTCACCCCTCTACAGCTCAAATCTTATTGTACTACAACAAAAAATACTCAAAATCTCCACACTTCTGCAAAGAAAATGTACTCACGATAAATACTGAGGTCCAAAATATATTGATCCAGTTTTGAACGATGAGTCAACATAGTTACTGTGACAGGCCTAGATGTTATTGCTTTGTCTACTGTATTGGACTCCATAGAAACAAGCACATGGTGCTACCAGGCCGAGTTACAGGTCAGATCTGTGGAGAGGCAAACTCGCTCACTGTAAGAATGCATGTTTTATAATGTATTTTTGGAGCCAAAAAAGTTGCGCACTTACAAATGATAATGAACAAAAATGAAACAGTGTAAAACTATTACTGAAAATGAGTTCTTTTGTTTTGGTCTTATTAAGTCACAGCTCTTGTCTGTTTGTTTGCTTCACAACACTTGAACAGTGATCTTGGAGATGTTTCATTCAGAGCGTAAAAGCACTAATAAAGTGAAAGAAGAGAGCTGAGGAGTGCTGTCAACATCAGCCCTGGTTTTCTGGCAGTGGCAGAAAAACACATTTAAATGGGTCCCGAGTGATTTCAGCGTCTTATAAGAAAAATCAAAATGAGTATAGAAGCGAGACAAAGAGAAACACGGGCCAATGGGAAACAACTATACAAATGTGACAAAAACTTACCCATGTAGAGTACTTCAATTATGTACTTTACTACTTTTACTACTGCTTACGAACATATGGTTGAGGTAGTAGTTATAGTGGAGAGCGGTGAAGGCAAAAAACAAAGTAAAATAACAGTACATCATTGACTTAAATAACAATTTGAAAAAAAAATACTACTTACTATACTAAGATGCAAATGTTTCTCTATATTTAATAGACTGATATCACTTAACCAAACTAAAGAACAGACCTAGTTCATTTTAAACGGTTCGTGGTCCATAGTTACTTACTTTATGCCAGGGGTGGGAAAATTTTGGACACACGGGCCACAGTGGGTTCTAAAATTTAACAGAGGGGCCGGGCCAGGATATATGTATGTGTATATGACATTAAAGATTTAGACTGTAACATGTAGCAAAGCTTGAATATGCAAGACTCATTGTACAAATTGTTTTCCAAATGCATAAATTCAATTATTTATTAATTTATTCAATTTTACTTAAATAAACACAGCAGAAAAAACTCACATTCAGTTTTACCAAGTGCCAAAAGCCCACCAACTTGTTGAAAAAGTAAATTGAACAAGGTTTACTCTTCGCTACTTTAATATAATTTGGTCATGGGCCAGATTAATAAGCCCAAAGGGCTGTATGTGGCCCATGGGCCGTACTTTGCCCATGTCTGCCTCATGCCTTCCAAGCATTTTAATTATTCACCGAGTGGAGTTTTACCATCACGCTAATGCTAACAAAGACCAGCATGCTAATCATGCACTTCCTGATCACCAGACAATAAAACGATTTCTATTTAGATGCAAATAGAACATAGTGGATTTATTCTGACAAATATGCGCAAATGAGATACATTAAAAAATAACAATTAAAAAATCTGGTACAAAGCCTTTAATTTATATATGACAATTTGTTTATTTTGCATATCAGGAGTAGTTAATTGTCAAAAGCTTTTCACTGACAAATTGTAATAAAAAACACACAAAAACAACAATAAAATCCAGTGTAATTCATTACTGAAAACATGGACTGAATAACGCTATTTAGAAGTTATATAAAAACTATCATGGCAGAAATCGAATGCAGTTGTCAGACGAGAATCAACAGTAACACAACTTTATGACTTTATAAGATCACAATAGGATAACGCCACTGCATTCAAGCGTCAATACATCCAAACAATTGCATTCAGAGTGCTCAATGCCTCCCTCTCCTCTCACTGTCATCGCCATGAACACGTGCACAATAGTGTCAGTGCGTGAATGACAAAACTAATTATTGTTATAAGAGCAAGTCGGATGGACAAAAACACGGCAGAAATAATAACACAAGAAGAGTTTGGTGGATATGTGTGCGACGTGACAATGGTGACGCAGACAAAAGCAGCGCTGATGGAGCAGTCAGCCAAACAAACGTGCATTATTCAAGGCGACTGTGATGCCATGCTGTCAGCCAACAAATAAATAATACTGCTTTACATAGAGCAGACTGAGGAGGACAGGGTATAGTATTTACAATGAATATTACTTTTACAGTCTTAGCATTGTTAGCTTTTTTTTGATTGTTTGTTTGTTTGTTTGCAAGGAGATAGTGTACACATTAACACTGACCAAATGGTACCAGGTTGTACGCATAGACTGCATATATATATATATATGTATATATATATATATATATATATATATATATATATATATATATATATATATATATATATATATATATATATATATATATATTATATATATATATATATATATATATATATATATAAATGACAAAGCTAACCTGCTACCTGTCGCATTCCAAATAGGAAGTGGTCCTGGGCGTCCTTCCACCTCTATCGACTCCAATTCACTTCACATTGAAAAATTGTCACCTCTCTGTAACTGCTGTAGTGAGCCTTGTCATTTTGGTCTTAAAATGTTTGTATTAACCTGATGCTGGTATTTTTATTTCGCTATTGTGTCTGTGAATAAAGATATGAACATTAATAACTGAAGGTCACTCCCGCTAGAGTTAGGGACAGGTTTGATTGACAGTGTTGCTAAGCACCCTCTACCTGCTAAACCAGCAGTGCGGGCGGTAACGGGCATTACCTTCCTCAGCCTCGCTCCAGATTCGCTCTTGCAATACTTGCTATGATACTCGTGGACAGAATTCCAGATATGGAAATCGACTCCAAATCAGCCGCTATAACTGCTAGCCTCAATGAGCTTCATTTGACTAGAGCCGAACACTATGAATGACGTCACACTCACTTAGTCCACTTCTTTATACAGTCTATGGTTGTACCAGATTCTTGCAAATGATGACAATTTTCCCAAGTCTACTCTTTTTCCTGGAGTAATCGTATACTTGGCATTATCATTTAGAGTAATTAGAATATAGTGTCCCACTCATAAGTCAGGCAAATTCAACATATAGTATGAAAATATCTGGAAATCTGTATTGATGTCTTTGCATACAAAATACTGTATATTCCAGAGTGATTCAGTTCGATTAAGGTTAAAGACACTTATATATTAACACATAGCACATAACATATTTAGATCACCACGCTATATTTGCAATGTATTAACATGTTTTGTTTATGACATTCTCCCCTCCCTATTCTCTCCCCGTGTTAAGTCACACCCCATTCAGAGCTTTATCATTACAATCACCATGCATATCACTAATGAAACAGATTCAGATGAAGGTGAACTGACTTCTTCTGACACATAAGAGCACTACCTGAAGGAGGACACCTTATGACATCAGCAGGTGGAACAGTTAAAGGGACAGTATGTAGCCTATGGTCTTCTATATAGCAACTAGAGGACACATACATAGAGGACGCACATTTTTCTCATTGTCAGTATATATGGACAACTACTGCAGGTGCTGGGGTTTCGATAGTGATCATTCACATCGGAGAGAGTCTATTTTTGGATTTTTGAAACTGGCAACCCAAGACACATGAGGTTCATTCTGTTTTCTGATTGGATAATCATCTTGAAAGCCAAAACACCAAATTATCACACAACTTACAACTTGGGCATCGTGTTGAATATTTTAGTAATGAAGGATACATTAGCATTGCAATTGTTACGAGTTTGATTTGACCTCATATCTGGGGGAACGGTTAGACAATGTTGATGTAATTTACAATCTAAATATACATATGGTTGTTTAAAGTTTAGCATATGAAAGCACTTTTAATTCTTGACGGTTTGAAAGTGTAGAGAGCGTGCTGAAGTATATCCAGTGCTGATGAGTTTGTATCGGTGACAGACACAGCTGACAGGAGGAAGAGTACAAACATCTGCACACTTGTTCGTTCAGTGTCATTGTGTTACTGTAAGAGTCTGGTGGGGAGTGGAGGAGACAGCTCTTCACTCTCAATCCAAGCCACTGTCTGCATGTACTGTAGGATGGCGGTGTTAGTGCAGTACTCATCAGTGATCCAAGGGGGCGCCATTTGTTTTATGCATTGGTTACTGCAGAGAACTATTGTACGGCTGACATATTATTTATTTGCTAACTATGGAAAAAAAAACAAAAAACATGGTGAAAGTGAAAAAAAGCTCATATTTTGTAAATTCAAGCTTTTTAGGCGCCATTTTGAGGACTTTTCACCATTCAAAATATACACTATTTTGAATTATGAATAACTATGGCCACCATGCTAATTTCTGCATCAACTTGGAACCCATAGATACCCTCAAAACATACTTGCCATTTTGTTTTAAACACACATTTGAGTAATCTTGCAAGTTTTCCATTATATTTCCACTCTCAACACATTTACCCTCTGCCGGTTTATCTTAGTTGTCACTCTTGAGTCTTCTACATGTTAAAAGTCCATACACTTTGAATATGCTCACAAAGAGTTCAATGCCTTCCAGTGGAAATGGGTCAAAAGGCAATAATAAATCCCTGTAGTATCTTGTAATTAAAGTTAGCACCGCCACTTCAACTAACATAAATACAGCTGTCCAGAGCTGCATTCCAAGTACCATATACTCTGGACAATAGCTCGCACTTTTTTCATAGTTTAGCTGGGGATACGACTTATACTCAGATGCGATTTATATGTGAAATATGTTTTTTTTTTTTTTCATTATTATGCATTTTTTGGCTGGCGCGACTTATACTCAAGGTGTGACTTATACTCAGGTGCGTCGCATACTCCTCAGGTGCGACTTTTACTCAGGTGTGACTTCTCAGGTATGACTTATACTCCAGTGCGACTTATACTCAGGTGCTACTTATTGCTCAGGTGTGACTTATACTCAGGTGCAACTTATAGTCAGGTGCAATTTATACTCCAGTGCGACATATACTCCAGTGCAACTTATACTCAGGTGCAATTTATACTCCAGTGCGACATATACTCAGGTGTGACTTATACTCCAGTGCAACTCATACTCGGGTACAACTTGAACTCCGGAAAATATGGTACATTAAGGCTTGTGAAGTCAGCTTAACTAACTTGAACCAACAGGATCATATACTGTAGGAAGAGTCATGATTTTAAAAAGTACATTTCTTTTAAGCTATTTTGAATCTACTTTCTACTTTTCAAGCTTACTTCATTTGACTGAGAGGCAGAGCAGAAAATAAATATAACACAAGAGCTTGTTGCCCAGGGCTTTGTCACAACACATTTGAACTCAAAGCATCTATGAGCTGCAGCTTAACCAGTTTTATATGAAAAATAAAATCAAAACTTTTTCTCTTGGATATGGAAATTAGTCGGCAGGGATTGATGTCTGCTACACACATTTGGATCCTTTTGGCTGTTTTACATAACTCATTTTACAAGATGTTGTTCTTCAGTTTGATCAAGCTAATATTTAGGTAGTTTTATTTCATATTAATGTTATTTTAATTTTTTTATGAAATTGGTTCAATCATTTTACTTAGATTTTTATTTGATTGATCCAACTGCATTGAGAAATTACCCAAATGACCCTTTTAAATAGAGATTATTGCAAATACATTTCTTTATTACATTTACTGAGCACAAACTTTTTTTTTCTAATCTATGTTATGACGTTGTTTCCTCATCAAAAACATACCTGGAGTTGAGTTTTGTTTCATTCACACATGTTTAACACACAAACCCTGCATATTTAACCTGCGTTCTTACCTTGTTTGTTCAATCATTTTAAGATATCGTTTTTGGGTTATGTTTATCCAATAGGCTCCGTGCACAACAGTACCCGGTAACCTCACTGTTAGCGTCACTGTTCCTGTCCAATTTTATGTCTATGAAGTTTTTGCTGATTCACAGTAAAATGAATAAATATTTAAAGATCAGGCAGAGGACAGGGAGCTGCGGGTGGATGTCACTGACAACGTGTTCAGAACGACACAAAAAGGCATATTAAAACAGCACTGCAAACTGAACTATTGTACATATAAAAACAATCGGGTAGTCTTTATTTGAATTCATTTGAATTTGAATAGGTTATTTATTTTATGTTTTTTTTTTTACAATTTTAATAAAAGTGACTATTAGCTTTGAGGTACAGTGAGCTGGGTAGGTGCAAGAAACAAGAAACCTTTTCAAATAGGTGTTATCACATATAAATAAGCCCTTTTTACTGGAATAGCTATTATACTTTTTGATAAATGCGGTAATTAAAATGATCTGTAAGACTTGTACAGATGTGACCAGCCACATTATCATAAGTCAATGTACAATTTTGTAACATGTGATCAACAAAAACATATTAGGGGTAGGTCCCATGTCCAGGCCTGTCATGATAATTATTAAATTGACTTATCGTTCTATATTTGACAGATGGAATAACAGCTGTAGATGGCAGAATAAATCATTTCAATGGCAATTTTTTGGTTAATTCTTTCTATTTGTTGCAGTTCAGGCCTTTTAATAATACAGTATATTTAAAAATTGGTTTAGTGGTTTATCCTGCTTCTCATCAATGGCATAAAGTAGTTTTAATATTATCGTTTATCGCAATATTTCTCCATAGCGATATATCGTGCTTCAGAATGTGTTATCGTGACAGGCCTTGGTGTGGCATGGCGTAAGTTTTCGTGTGATCACCCGGGGCAACCGCCTATGACTCACTCTTTACAACATTCATTTTCAACCAGTGTGCCGGGAAACACTAGTGGGCCTTGAGGTACTGCCAGGTGTGCCTTGGGGAAAAAATCAGTTAATTTAATTTCCATATGCATTTAATTGAATAATTCACCATTTTGGAGTGTTCTGGGGAACTTCTGAACCAGATGAGAAAGCAAAACAATCACCATTGCCAAATAGAAAGAACCAGATACAGGGCAATGGAAATATTTATCCTTTTTTTTCCTAAATTGCATACTTTATTTTGATTACATGTTTCATATTCTCCAGCTTTTCTTGAACTTTACGTTGCAACACTGGAATTTCCCCATTGTTAGTTGACTAAAAGTGATCTTATTTGGTATTTTAGTGAGTGTAATCATGGAATCCATTCAGTTTTCACCAAAAAAAGCGTGCCGTTACGCGAAAAACGTTGACAAATAATGAGTATTTCCACCAGTATGGCTATTAAAGGGGCGAGAGGTTGCGAATGACTGTAAGGCCAGAAAAGAGGGTGAAAGAGGAGAGAGAGAGAGAGAGAGGAGAAGAGGAAAGAGAGGTCCCATCCAGCTCTGCCACAACAAATATGCCTGCGTATCTCTTTGCTTTGTCTCCGTGCCCTGCTTCGTCAGCGAACAGCTATAGAAATATTTTAGCAGGCTGCGCTTTGTTTTCATTTTCACAAAAGATGGAGAGAGAGAGAGAGAGGGGGGAGAGTGTGAGGGGTGAGAGGGGGATGGGTGAAGGAGAGAGAGGTGGGCAAACGTAAAGAATTGGTGTCAAAGGGATAATTTTAAACTGTTTTTAAGAACGATAAACCTGGTGATACATTTAACTTGAATCAGCCAGTTAGATTAATGCTTTAAATCTTGAATTATCTCCACTGCCAATTATTTCTTCCTTTTATGAAAACGTAGACCTTTAAGAATATATTTCACAATCTGATTTGAATTGGCACGTCAAATTGCAAAGTCAGCCATTATAACAAGAAACCTGAAAGCTCCATCCGACTGAAAGGTCCTATATTATGCAAAATTGACTCTTGTGAGCTTTAAGCCATGTTAGAATCCTGTTATCTCCTCAAAAACATACCTGGAGTTGCGTTTTACTTAATTCACACATGTTTGAGTATCCCCTCATTATTAGTCAGCTTACATCTCCAAAGCTCAAATTGCTCTATTGCACCTTATGATGTCACGAGGTGGTAGTTTTCAAGTTAACAGCTACCTTTTACCTTTTCGTTCAGTAGAGATTGGCAATTCAAGGACTGAAATCCAAACATCCAACTGATTCTAGTAAAGGTGTGGAGTTTAAAAACACAGTAGAGCACTTCCTGTATTACATCATGACATCACAAGGTGGAACAGAGTGTTTTCTGTGTGAGAGAAGAACTCAAGAATGCAGCGTTTGTGTGTTAAACATGTGTGAATGAAACAAAACACAACTCCAGGTATGTTTTGGATGAAAAAACAACATTATACCAAAAAATAGCATAATATGGGACCTTTGGGATGGGCGTGTCGTCTCCTTTACTCATCAAATTAATTTCAAAGTATAAAACGTCCTGTGACAAAGGAGGAAATGGATGGAACGGAAGCAGAAACTTGTGGTGTGAAAACTTGTAGGATACACAGCCAATGCTTATTCCATAAAAATATATTTATTTAATTTATGAAAATGATTGCGTTGCAGACAGAGATTTGCAGAAAGAGAAACCTGAACCTAACCTAAACAAGGGGAAGATGTAAATCAGGCTAATGCTAACACCGCTAATTCAGACCAGGAGCAGTGGGGCACCGTCTGATGGACCCCAAAATGGCGGACTTTACAAAACGCTGCCCGGACCCTTTAATCATTGCCTTGATCCAAAAGATACTGTCTGCTCCAATCAGCACGGTTCCTGTCAGTTACACATGACCGACCTGGACCAATCAGAGGGCGGGGAGAGTCCAAACAGCGGAATCACTTATGTAAATGTTAAGGTGGATGGGCCTTTAATCTGCGGCAGGCTGTAATAGGTGATAGATGTGTCAAAGGTCGAAGAGGAAGGGATCATGTTCTGGAGGGGTTTATCAGAAACACATGGCTCGGAGATGAGAAGGAGCTCAGACGGTATACTGGTTCGTTTCAAGTGTTCAACATTAAAGTCACAATTTGTAGCTTTGGGCCAGAAAACAGACCGTAAAAAAGCATGTTTTTTTTTCTCATTTTGGGTTGTTTTATTGCACTAAAAACATCCTTACCGTGAGTGGGTTTGTCTGACTCTCATTTGGCTTGGAAAAGGGCCTCCTGCTTGTTTCCATGAAAATGTTGTTTCTTGGGTTATAATCTTCCATCTTATGGCATAAAACTTGTAAATGACACAGTTTGTATGGAAAGTGTGGGGCAATCTGATCATGGAAACACTACTTGTCTATTCATCCAATCATTAAAGGGCCTATATTACGCTGTTTTCTGATCTGCTATAATGTTGTTTCCTCATCAAAACCACATGTTTAACAAACGTTTAACACATTGTTCCATCTTGTGATGTCATGTGGTAATACAGGAAGTGCTCCACTGTGTTTTTAAGCTCCATACACCTTCACTAGAATCATTTGGATAGTTTCAGCCCTGGAATTATCAATCTCCACTGAACTAAAGGTAAAAGGTAGTTGTTAAAACTGTTGAAAACTACCACTACATGACATCACAAGGTGGAACAGAGCATTGTCAGCTTTGGAGATGTAGACAGAGCCTTTAAAAACTTTGGACATGCAAAACTCTGCCATTACAGACTCTTTTCAAACCTGTGTTCCACTTACAAGGGAAAGAGGCCACTGCATTAACTGAAAAGTGAGTCCCAATTGCAAACTCGCGTCACTTTAGCACTGGTCATGTCCTGTTCCAGTGTTTTTTGCTTTTCCTGATGCAATAACATTTTTTAAAGGTATAGAATCATCTGCAGGATTCCATGAAAATAGGCAGTTAAAACCATATTTCACAACTTTTTACTTTTATTCCATATTGTGGAAGACTATAGCTAAAGGAACAGCATTGCCATGGAGACAAGCAGGTGTTGGCTTTTCTCCATCTTTTACTTGGCTAAAATCTAGGTCATATGAGAATCAGGTTTGTGGAGATGCAAGGCCCCTCAGAGTAAGGATGCACGTTTTTAGGTTTTTCAATCCAATAAACACAACCACAATGTCGAACTGGCTTTTCTTTTAGTCTATTTTGTTGGCTAAAAAGTTGCATACTGTGGCTTTAATGTTTGTAGCTGATAATAGCTGATCCCAAGCTGATACCAACCTCCATTCTGATATTCAAATGTTTTAAACAATTTTATTAACGCAGTTTAGGCAACAACTTAATAAATTATTAAGCGTCCCTATGGATCACCATGTTTTCACAGCTCTTTCAACTCCCAAAACCTTAAAGTTCAGCTTTGACAGTTCAGAAACGTCACCTTTAATCTCTAAATACTACCTTGAAAAAACACGTATTGTTACTGTGAGCGGGGTCGCCTCTCCACAGAGCTGGCCTGTCTGTATGGATATAAACACATTTTCAAAAAAGAGTTACATAGTGTACGATTAAGTAAGTTTGAATTGGCCGCTCCTTACAAGATTTCAGCTTGGATGCTTTGGAAATCCACATTGTCGTTCCATGGAATAACTCTTTCGCTGTACAACTGGTAAACTGGCTCCGCTACGCTCACACACTGTGCATGCTAAAACACATGCAGCGTCTTGGCACCAACCACACAACGCTAGCGAACAGAGACAGAGCGCGAGAGAGACAGCCAATCAATAAAACCTTGTTACGCTAATTGCAAGATCATAATCTCCATTGCTACTTGTGCTGAATAACCAAACAGCCTCCCCATTAGCCCAATTATTCCCCCGCACAGTTTCAACATCTTTCTTTCTTGGTGCTACTTTTTAAGACGTATTCCTCTCAAACAACAGTTCTTTTAAATGAATTCATAAGTCAGGGGAGTGAGACTTCAAAGCAAAGCATTGTCAAGGTAAAGCGCTGATGAAGTCTACGGTTTCTTCCAATTTTGCCGCAATGCTATAGAAAGCGTGGAGTTAGCTTTGATCAGGACTACTCTTTAGCGTTAGCATGCTGGATCCCACTTATGAGTCAAGGTCTACGGAGTCACCTTTGTAATGCAAAAGTATAGTGCGATTTTGCGTCTGGAGTGCTTTTAGCTAGCGTCGCAACATATGAAGAAGACAATATGAGAAATATATAGAAATGCATGGGTTGTTTACTTTTGCTGCAAGTCAAATAAGTACATAAAGACTAAAGGACTAAATAGCATTTTTATTCTATTACCAGCTAAGACAGAATAATGTCCAAAATGAAAATTCTCGATTTTTTTCTTAATGGAATCTAGAGCAAGAAACAATCTGACAGGAACACATCACCGATACACTGCAGTGGCCAAAAAAAGAAGGGTAAAAAAATCCATTGATGGAATACCCTGGTCATTCAGTATACTCAGGTAGTCAGCTGACCTCATTCTTTGAGCACAGACTGTTGCTGAACCTAGACCTGACCAACTGCAGCAACCCCAACCTATTTGCTTAGTTAAATCCAGGCGGTGACTTTTTTTTTTTTTTTGACCAGGCAGCGTACAACGGAATTATAATAGGTATCAGTAAAAATTTACTTTATATATTGTAACAGATTCAAAAATCTATATGTCGATAAGTGATACTAAAACTAGCATCGCAACCATAGACTGTATAAAGAAGTGGACTAAAGGAGTGTGACCTCACCCATAGCGTCCGGCTCCAGTCAAATGAAGCTCATCGAGGTTCGAGGTTATGGGGCGAATTCGGAGCAGAGTTCCACATTTGGAATTCCCACCGTAAAAATCATAGCAACCAAAGAGCCAATCTGGAGCGAGGCTGTTGGAAGTAACTCCCGCTTCTCCACCGCTGATCTAGCAGGGAGTGAGTGCTAAGCAACACTGTAAATCAAACCTGTTGCTAATGCATATCTTGATTTACTGACAGAATAGTGAAATAAAAACACCAGGATTGTGTAGAGCGGGTTAATACGAACAGTCGGACAGCAGCAGTGACGGTTTTTCAATGTAAAGTGAATTGGAGCCTCACTTCCTGTTTGGAGCACAGCGGCTAGCAGGTTAGCTATGTCCATTTATATATTTAGTCTATGATCACTCATAAGAACACATGACTAAACTAAAGAAAGTACTATTTATGGTATCTATAACTAAAGTGTTTGAGTCGGAATGCATAGTACTTTGAGAACAATACACTTTCTACTGGACAAAATATGTGCAAAGATTTTTTTACAAATTGACGCATAGTACAGTGGAGTTTCCTGCCCTTTTGGCTTCATGATTTTATGCCAGTCTCAAAAAAAAAATAATACAAAAAATAAAAAGACAAAGTCCACATCATCCTGATGACTCACAGTGGAGCAGGGTCAGGGCCTGTCATATCAATGTTCCCAGGAGACTGCAACTGACTCTCCCTCCCTCTCCTCTTTCTAGCTTTCCTCTCTCTTGCTCCTTTTCTCCATCTTTTCTGCCTCTCTCTTTCCCTCTCTCTCTATAATGGCTTTCTCACTCTCCCTCTTTCTGCTGCTCCTCATCACTCTCCTCTCTATTGCGCGCTCTATCCTCAACCCAACTTTTGCTCTCTCTTTCTCTTCCTTTCTCACTCTCTCTTCTCTCTCCCATCTCTTTATCTCTCACCGCTTTCTTTTTCTCTCCCTCTTCCCTCACCCTCTCTTTTCTCTCTCCCTCTAGCTCCTTTTCTCTCCTCTCTGTCTCTTAATCTCTCTTCTTTCCTACTTCTTTCCTATTAAACTCTCTCTTTTCTCTCTCTCTTCTCTCCCCCATCTCCCTTTGTCTCTCTCTTCATCTCTACTCTCTCCCTTTCTCTCTTTCCTCTTAATCTCTTCTCTCTCTTTCTCTCTCTCTCGTCTCTTAAACTCTCTGTTTTCTGTTACCTCAAACTCTCTCTTTTTCTCTCTCTGTCTCTACTCTCTCTCTCATATTCTCTCCCTCCCTTTCTCTCTCCCTTTTCTCAACCTCTTCTTTCTCTCTCTTCTCTCTCTTTTCCTCTCTCTCTGTTTCACTTTCTCTCTTTTCCTCTCTCTCCGTTTCTTTCTATCTTCTCTTCTCTTCTCCTCTCTTCTCCTCTCTCTGTTTCTCTTTCTCTCTTCTCTTCTCTCTCTTGTCCTCTCTCTCTGTTTCTCTCTTCTCTTCTCTCTCTGTTTTTCTTTCTCTGTCTCTTCTCTTCTCTCTCTTTTCCTCTCTCTCTGTTTCTCTCTTCTCTTCTCTCTGTTTTTCTTTCTTTCTCTCTTCTCTTCTCTCTCTTTTCCTCTCTCTGTTTCTCTCTTCTCTCTTTTCCTCTCTCTCTCTCGCTCTGTTTCTCTTTCTCTTCTCTCTCTCTCTGTTTCTCTTTCTCTCTTCTCTTCTCTCTCTTTTCCTCTCTGTTTCTTTCTCTCTTCTCTCTGTTTTTCTTTCTCTCTCTCTTCTCTTCTCTTTCTTTTCCTCTGTCTCTGTTTCTCTTTCTCTCTTTTTCTCTCCCGCACTCTTCCACCTCTTGTCTCTCTCTCCCCTGCAGCAGGCTGACAAAGTGTTACTGATTCGATGGTGAGTTCAGTGACCCTGATCGTAGCGTACACAAGCTCTGGCTGTGGCCCTGTGGCTGCTGACCGGGGCCCACAAAAACATGCATGTTATACAGGAGGGTTTCTCTGACTGGAAACGCCACATTACCTTTTTTGTTTTCATTGAAGTTAGTACTAAAATCATACCAGAGCTGAGTATAGCCAAAATGTGCACTTAAGTAAAAGTACTGTTACCTCAAAATAAGGACATGAATTAGGAAAATAACTTCCAGGTGGCAGCCGAAACGTTTCTACTACTTCTACCTTAGACAAACCCTGGACCAATGAGGGAATATGCTGACTTACTTCAAAATAATATTACTCAAGTAAAAGTACAAGAAACAAGTTTTTTGGGCAAAAGTATGAGTAATGGTAAAAGTAACTGCCTGGACCATAGACTGTATATATAAATGGACATAGCTAAACTGCTAGCCGCCATGTTCCACACGGGCATGCTTCCCCCTTCATCAACTTTGGGTTTAATTCACTTTATGTTGAAAAACTGTCGCCTCTCTCTCTATAACTGCTGCTGTCAGGCTCATCTTTTTGACCTTAAAATGTTTCTATTAACCCGCTTTTCATCCTGGTATATGTTATTTCACTATTGTGTCCGTTAATCAAGATATGAACATTAATAACTTTCTTTCCCTGAGGTGGCTCCAGCTAGTAGCATTAGCAATATGTTTGATTGACAGCCCTGCGAAAGTGATAGCGCCCTCTCTCTGCTAAACCAGCAGTGTGGGCGGGATGGGGCTTTACCTTCGACATCATGGCTCTGGATTGGCTCTTTGGTTGCTATGATACTCGCAATTCCTAATAAGGAACTCAGCTCCAAATTCGCCCCTATAACTGTTCTAGCCTCGATGAGCTTCATTTAACTGAAGCTGAACACTACGAGTAGCGTCACACTCACTTAGTCCACTTCTTTATACAGTCTATGGTCTGGTCATAACATCTGCTTTAAAATTTAACAAAGTTAATAGAATTGGACAATATTAAAAAGGAGCTAGGGTCTGAAACCTTCTATTATCCAGAAAAAAAAAATGCTTTTCCCAGAAATGGCACCACCATAACAAGTGTACTTTTAGCAATAAAATCACATGTAATTACATTTTTATACCATACTGCGGAACATTCAAGGCAAAGCAATAACATTTCCTTAGAACAACCAGAAAAAGTACACAGTGCAACTTTTAAATAATGCACACGATCAAGTATTTTCAAAGGATAGACCAAAAATGAGGCAAAACTAAACCATATCTAAAGGAAGCAAAAAACACAAAAATAACACTGTCAGCATAAAGCTTTTTTTCAGTATAGACTCACAGTGGGAAGAGTAACCAAAACTTTTACTCAAGTAAGGCCTCTGAAAGTACTCAAAGAAGTTTCATTTCAGGCAACATGAGTAAATGTAACTAGTATTTAACAACTCAGAAAAATCGATACATAAGAAGTGAAATTCCCATCAAATACATCTTGCAATAGAATAAAAGTCCAGAGTGGCTATACATAGAGCAATTACTTTGTGAGCGACAGCAGCACTATAAAGAAGACTTTGGTGCAGTTTTGGAGGTAGAACGCTGACCCAAATGCATTTCAATGTAATGGGGGTTTGAGAGGGGGAGTGCGAGAGAAGGAGAGAGAGAGGGAGGGAGGGAGGGAGGGACGGAGGGAAGGAGAGGGGAAGTAAAATAAGATATTAAAAACCGCAGCATACAGAATGTGAGCTTTAGGCGAAACCATTTGTTTTTGTCCAAAGTGCAATAAAGAGAAGCACTATTGTAAAGTGTACGGCAGCAAAATAAAAATAGTTAATAAAAATCACCCCCCCAGCCATCATACTTCTCCGCAACTTTTACTAGAAGTCTGCTTTATCTCTGCACTCGCACACTACGGCAGCATAAACAATCTAAAAATATTCAAACGCTGTATTTCGGAAAGAATCGTTTTACTTAAGCTATGTCGTCAAGGAGTTTTGGAACAGTGAACATTTTATCAGCCTTTTTGTACAAACTAAATGCTGACCTGATTTTCACTATACGAAAGAGGAAATTACTGCAAACAAACAAAAACTGCAGAGGAAAGATTCAGGGCTACTCAAAAATAGAGAGCGAGAAAACGTTAAACAGAGCATATTTAAAGGGCCCATATCGCACCATTTTCTGGTTTATGTTATACTGTTATTTCCTCATCACAAATATTACGCATATTTAGGCTGAGTTCTTCTCTCAAACAGAAAACACTCTGTTCCACCTTGTGATGTCATGTGGTAATACAGGAAGTGCATCATGCTTTTGGATAATTTCAGCCCTGGAACCTCTGCTGAACTAAAGGTAGTGGTGGAAGAACTATTCAATTATGTTACTTAAATAAAAGTACAGATACAGAGAAACGTTACTCAAGGAAAAGTAAAAGTATCACATGAAAAAATCTACTAAAATAGACAGATTTTACTTCTGGCTTTTACTATGGATCAAACCTGGACGATTGAAGGATAACACAGACATATTCAAGTAAAAGTATTTAAGTACCGCTTAAAATTGTACTTTAAGAGTAAAAAGTAAAAGATAAGATAAGATTTGCCTTTATTAGTCCCACAGTGGGGAAATTCCAGTATTGCACCACACAGTTAAAGAACAGAAGGAATATGGTACATGCAATAAAACAGGATAATAGATAAATAGCTTAAAACAATTGAAAAAATAGACTTAAAAATACATTTAAAAAAAAATAAATAAATAAAAGTATTTCAAACAAGTATTGCTAATTTCTTAAAGTGTTAAATGTAGTTATACTGATTACAAAATTATACATATTTTGGTCAACAGTAACAATACAACTTTAGTCACGATGTTAAAACAGATATTGGAAAAATAAAAAAGTATGAAAAGAACTTTTTACTTTTCAGTCCAGTTCAAAAATGTAGTGGAGGAGAAAGTACAGATACCTGCTCTCAAATGAAGTAAAGTAAAAGTAAAAAGTATTCACTGTAAAATGTACTTAAGCAAAGTACACATACCTAAAAACTCTACTTAAGTACAGTACTTTACTACTTTTACTTCATTAACGTCAACCAATGACTAAAAGTTAATGGTAGCTGTTAACTTGAAAACTACCACTTCATGACATCACAAGGTGGAATCGAGTATTTTAAGCTTTGGGGACATGTGAATGAAACAAAACACAACTCCAGGTATGTTTTTGATGAGGTAACAACATTATAACACGACTTAAAGCTCACAAGAGTCAATTTTGTGTACTATAGGACCTTTAAATACTGCACATGACCCGGTATTAACAAAGAACTTTTCTAACCCGTCACTTCGACAGCATCTATAGTACGTAAACCCAGTGTGCATTAATGGAGACAAAACCAAACCGTGCAATGTGACAGACTCCCATGCACAAAAGTGTATGTGTACTCTCTAATAACACAAACCAGTAAATACCAGAAGAACTATTCCATTGCGCAGTACTGAAGTTGTATCTCTGTGTACATTTGCTGTCAGTGCATCCATCCCGCTCTCCCCCCTCCCTGATCCCGGCTGTCAGAGGGAGCACAGGGGCTGGAGCTGACCAAGCGGAGAACAGAGCAAGGCACATGTCAAAGAATCACCATCCTGAGTAAACAAAGTACAACACAGCCAAAGCAGTCCTCCCATCAACAGCTTTCACGCTACTTTTCACAACCGCTCCTCCTTTCCTCCTTTTGCTCTTTCGTTCTCTTTCTCGCCACTAAATCTTCGCTTCCTCAGTCCTTCTGTCTGTTTCGTCCATCCAGGCCACATTTGTTAAGTTTGCTTTGACTTTCAAGAAACGCAGGGTGCATCAGCACTTTTTGAAGACAACAAGAAGTAATTAAATTAAATCAAAATGAAACAATTATTTATGTACTTGATATGATTTAGTAATGCTTTAGATCAAGCTCCTTAATCGTACTGCAGTAGTGGATGAAGTAGTCAATTTTGTTACTTAAGTAAAAGTAAAAGTATAGATACAGAAGTAAAAAGTATCACATGAGGAAATCTACTTAAGTAAAAGTGTTTAAAAATGTACTTTAAGAGAAAAAAGTAAGAGTATTTCGCACAATGTTGTTAATTTAAGTGTTAAATGTAGTGATATTGATTAAAAATGCTACATTTTGGTCGACAGTAACAACAGGAATCAGCTTCTTAATTTTTCTTATGAATTTATTTTTGTTTACTCAAAGTTGAAGCTTGAACATGAAAACTTTAGTCAGGGTGTTACCACAAACATGGTAAAAGTAGCCCTCAAATCATCTGAAAAGTACTTTTTACTTTTCAGTCCTATTAAACTGTAGTGAAGTAGAAAGGACAGATATCTGCCCTCAAATGTAGTGAAGTAAAAGTAAAAAGTATCCATTGTAAAATATATTTAAGTAAAGTACAGATACCTAAAAATTCTACTTAAGTACAGTACTTTACTACTTGTACTTTGTTACATTCCAACACTGAGGTACTGTCACCATATGGAGTGTGTCCCCTGCGTTTTCACCTGCATTTGACCTGAGGAAGGTCAGAGGTACTAATAAAAGTGAACCGAGAGTGAGACGAGAGCGGGAGTCTTCTCAGAACCTTTCATCCTCTGCATTTGACCCATCCTTCAGTACTGCTGGGGCAACGAGTCAGGACCGTGGACCATCTCCAGATGTTGAGCGAGTCTTGGTCAAGACTACCGTAGCGGAGGAGGATTTGACCTACTGTGCACGTTTTGAGTTAATGAAACATGCACATTCTGCACATAAGTAAGAAACAGCTTCAGGTCCATCAACAGGAATTAAGACTGACTCTGTAAACCTGCGTTTACAGTTTATTTCATTCTGAAGCGATACAGATATTTGGAGGATGTGTGCTACAAATAAGCAGCTGTGATTGGATTCTTCACAAATGTGCAGGTTTGAAAATTAACATTGGACATTTTGTCAAAGTATCAGTTCACCAAACCTGCTCCTTATAGTATCACAGAAGATATTGGGTATTTTAAGACACTGTACTAAATTAAAGGTGTACAGTGTAACTCTTGGTCAGTCACTTGCTTGTCTCCGTGGAGATGTTATTGTTTTGCCTGGAATGTTCCACAGTATGGCGTTAAAATGTATCTATCTCCATGTAGACGAGCGGGGTGACGCCGAGTCATGGGTCATAAATAAATAAATACTTCATAATAAAATGGTCATTTTATGCCTGAATAATGCTGCAAGTGCGATACAAGATACAGTTATCATCCTTAGATCCTTATGATCAATCACTTACTATGGTAAGAACAGTACCCAAAGGCTTAGTCTGTGCAGAAGATAAAAGGTAGCATGTACAAACCTCTCTCAAAGACATATGTGGTGTCAGTGTTCATTAAAATAAGCTGCATACATCATGGGATGGAAGTACTACCTCAGTCCTTCAGATTGGGCTCAGATCTGTTTCTCGCTTTCTCTCTTATGCCCATGTCTCTCTCCTTCTTTCTCTTTACACCCACATTTTCCTCTCACTCTCTCTCCCTCGTTCTCTTTTAGACCAGATGCGTCTCTCTCCCTTTCTCCTCTCCCTCTCTCTCTTTAAACCCATGTGTCTCTGTCTCCCTCTGTCTCCCCCCTCTCTCTCTCACACACTCACTAAACTTGATGCAAGTGCAGCATTACCGTCACTCCTCTCTGTCCTTCTTTCCCTCTCTCTCTCTCCTCCTCCACTTTATTTATTTGCTCCCTCGCTCTCTCGCTCCTCTTGTCTATCCAATCCCTCCGCTCCCTCTCTCTCTCTCTCCATACCCAATGTGTCTCTCGTTTCGTGTCACTCTTTTTCATCCTCCTCTCTCTCTGTCTCATGTACTAATCATGGTTCAAATGCAGCACCGTGCTTCCATTCTCACTCTTCTCGCTCGGCTTCTCTCTTTCTCTGTCTTTCTGTCTCTCTCTCATCTCTTCCCCGTGTTCTCTCTCTCTTCCTCTCCCTCCCTCCTCTCTCTATCTCTCTATACCCATGTGTCTCTCTCTATTCACTCACGCTCTTTTTCTCTCTCCCCGTCTTCATCTCATATGCAATAATCTTGATGCAAGTGCAGCGTTGTGCTTCCGTCCTCTCTCTCCTCTCTCTCTCTTTCATCTCTCTCTCCTCTCTCCCCTTGTTTCTCTCTCTCCTCCCTCTCTCTATCTCATATGCAAAAATCTTGTATTGTGCTTCTGTCTCCCTCTCCCCCTCTCTCACTCTCCCTTTTCTCTGTCTTTCTTTTTCTCTCTCTCCTCTCTCTCCAGTACTGGTTCTCCAACCCCACCCCTCTCTCTCTCTCTCTCTCTTTGTCCCGCTCTTTTTCTCTATATCTCCCCTCTCTCTATCTCATATGTACTAACCATGATGCAAGTGTAGCATTGTGCTTCCATCTCTCTGTCCCTCTCTCTCTCTCTCTCTCTCTCTCTCTCTCATTCTGCTCTTACTTCTCCTCCCTCCCTCATTCTCTCTCTGCTGTCTCTCCCTCCCTTTCTCGCTCTCTCTCTCTAATACCCATGTGTCTCTCTCTCTCCCTCTCTTTATGTCATATGCACTAATCTGATGCAAAATGCAGCATGTTGCTTCCTTCTCACTCTCTCTGACTCTCTTTCTGTTTCTCTCTCTCTCTCTCTCTCTCTCTCTCCTCCCCCTTGTTTGTCCCTCCCTCGCACTCCATACATGTGTGTTCTCTATCTCATATGCACTAAACTTGATGCAAGTGCAAGCACTGTGCTTCCGTCTCATTCTCTTTTTCTCTCTCCCTCTGTATCTTTCTCTTCTCCCTCTCTCATACATCCTAAACTAGTATGCGAGTGCATCGACTGCTTTGAGTCAACCCCAGCCTGCTTGATTGATTAGCTCTGATCTGCCTTCTCTCTCTCTCTTTCTTTCTCCCTCTCCTCTTCGTATATATGTTACACTCCGGGCCCAGTGCCACTTTTCCACGGACTAGAACGCATTAGGAAGTAAACTACAGTAGTCAGGAAGTGGCTGCTAATAATGCAATAGACAAGAACAAATTCACTTTCCCCACAGTGCATGTCAGACAGGCTTACACCCCAAAACTCCACCAAATCCTCCTGTCCAAACACAACCATACGCTCCTGCAGTGGGAACAGCTGTGCTACGCTGGAGCCACTAATGCAATGCAGCGTCGAGAGAGAGAGGGGAAAAGAGAAAAAGAGAGAGAGAAGAGAGAGATATGGTGGAGATGAGGCTGCAACGATTAATAGAAATAATACACTACTTGACTATTAAAACACAAAAAAAACAATATCAGCAGAGCGGCAGATCCACGACACACAGGTCGCCGATGCGATCCAGCTCCCACCAGATGAATACTGCCGTTGTGTCCTTGAGCAAGACACCTAACCCACCTTGCCCCTAAGGTAAAGCTCTGTATAAAACTGTGACCATTTACATATACATTACCAAGAATGAAGCAATAGAGGATGAAGGGAGGATTAGGAGATAAGAGAGAGAGAGAGAAATCGGGGAAGACTGGAGAGGGAGAGAGAGAGAAGAATAATGAGGGAAGTAGGAAGTAGTGAGATGGAGGGCCCAGGGAAGAAAGAGAGAGACCATTGGAAAAAATAGATGGAGGGCTAGAGGAGGATTGAGAGAGGAGGGAGATGAAGGAAATATTAGACCGAGAGATAGTGGCTGTGAGTGTGATAGACCAGGTGCAGGGAGAGGTCGATTGAGAGAGCGTGTGCATAAGCGAGAGGGATGGAGGAGGAAAAGGGGGCTCGGGAGATAGAAAAAGAGAAAAATAAGGTGGAGGAGCAAGTTAGAGGGAAAGAAAAGAGAGATACATGAGGGGGAAAGAAAGAGAGGTTGATGAGAGAGGTGAAAAGAGAGACAGAGAAAGATGGTGAGATAGAGGGAGAGAGCCGATAGAGAGAGGCCTGACTTGGAAAAATGGAAAGGCTGCAAAGGGGGGAGAGGTATGGAGGCAGGAAAATGGAGGGAGACGGAGAGATGAGAGAAAAATGGCAAGAAGAGAGAGAGAGATTATGTCGTGAAAGATAGAGAGAGAGAGGAATGACATAGGGGGATTAAATGGGAAAGGGAGAGACTGACCTGAGAGGGGGCAGAAAAAGAAAAAACAGAGAGAGAAGGAGATGAATATGAAGTGGATAGAGAGAGAAAGAAAGAGAGGGGAGAGAGGGAGAGGTGGTTTAGAGAATACGAGATGAGAGAATCCATTCCCCAATCTATGCGACTTAATAAAGCGTTTGCAAAGAGAGGGCTGGCAAAAGAGGCGGATTCGGCAAGACCTTTACCGACCGAGCACAAAATGAGGGTGGAACAGGAATGATTGCTTTAAACGCAATAAAGTCATTGGGAGTTTGGTAGATGGCGGAGTTTACTTGGTGGTTGACACTAAAGCCTTTTAAATAAATGCTTTCACTTTGGCCCGCCTAGTTTATGTATTTCTTTAAGACGAGCAGCTGAAAATTCCAGTTTTTGAAATCACAAGATGAACTAAAACAGATACAAATGCAGTTTTAATACATGTTTTCAGATCAGGTCGTGTGCTCCGCCACAGCCAAAACAAATTAAGTGCACTGGCTTGTAAACAAAAAAGTGGGTTTATTCAAAGTGGTTGCGCAAAATTGCCCAGAGAACTAAAGTAAGTAAGTAAAGCGGTATTTACTGTGAAAATGAAAATATGAAGGTGAATAGGGAAAGGATCTATAGAAATTAATGAAATGTTTGCAAGAGAGTTTTGAGTGGAAGTGGTTAAGTCGGACGTAAAGCTGTAAATAAATAGTATATCGACTTTATCACTCAATATATGTAAGATGTAACGATACTTTCTAGGTGCTTTTGTCTTTGTACTACTGGGAAATCTTTGGAGGAGAATGTGGAGAAGATGGGGGCAGGCTGAGAGGCTGATGGTTTTGCTGCTGAGTGTAAAAAACAACAACTTTTTCTTACTTTTTTAAATGAACTGATAGAGGTTGAGTTTAAGTTAGCCTCATAGCATAATTGCCAAAAGTCATTTTCAACATTTTCAGGAAAATACAAAAATAAACAGCCATTGCCAATAAGATGACTGGGGGGGGCAGTTTGTGTTTAATATCGAAATTTGATATAAAAAATTAATTTACAAATAAAAGTTTAGTGATATTGTAAAGAAATTATGTGACAATTTCCTAAAACCAATTTGATTTCAATTTTCTTTGAGTAGTAACTAAAGCTAAAGCTGAAGCTGGCGTCACACTGTATTAGGATTGGTTGATTCCCGCTGTCACTCATTCAGGTAGTAGTAGTAGTAGTAGTAGTTCATAACAACCCAAAGAGACAAAAAAACATGAATAGATTATGTCTCTAAATAAAACAATTAAACTGCAGAGGGCACATACGCAGCCTGCACACCACAGTTTGAGAAACACTGTTCTACATCTCTCATCACTGATAGAATTCAACTGTCTGAGATTGTTCATGTTCAAAAAAATCGAACTAAAAATCTTCCATGAACGCTACCATTTTAGTACTGTGCCTTACCTGATTTGGCGGGAGGAACTCGTGTTGTTTTCATTCATGTACATATTCTCTCCGTCAAAAACTGTAAGACAAAGAAACAAGACACACAACATTTACTAGAGCTGAACCATTTAGCAAAAATATATAACCATTTTTAAATTTTCTTCTGACAAGCATTGCTGTTAGATTTGCCATTTATGTTTCAATACTAGGAGAGAATAAAACAAGAATCACATTTCAAAACATGTTTGCACAGGTCTAAACGACAGAGTTAGCTTTTTTCTATTAATAAGACAGATATTTTGTGCTTGTGGTGAAATGGTGGCGCGCTTAAAGAGGGGCTATTATGCAAAATTGACTTTTTTGAGCTGTTATAATGTTATTCGCTCATCAAAAACATTGTCTGAAGAGGTTTTATGTGTCATCCATGCATGTTGGAATAATCTTGCAATCTCTCCCTGGGCCTTATTCGAACCCTGTTTATGGTTAGAGGTACGACTCTGTCCAAAGCTCAGCCCACAAGCCTACGTCACTCATATACAAAGATACAAAACAATTTGCAATGGGTAGTGCAGTAGTTTCATTCACGAAATGCACGACGATTGTAATGGGATAGCGCTCTGAAGGGGGTGTGACTTAGTGCAAAGAGCAAAGGGAGGGTGGACTCAGAGCATCAAAAGGGAAAGTGAAAGTTATTACATGTTAATATGGTAGTCCAGTACGGCTCCAGTACGGTTGGTAATTTATTTTGTCTTTTTCCAGACAAGGCGTAGTTGTTTTGATACCTGCCAGTTTCGGCTTGGAGCTTTTAAAGAAAGGTAGGTAGCTGTCTTCTTTTTCAACCTGCAGTCATGTTTCGGCCAACAAAAAAAACTGAGCTGATTTTAAAAGGTTTTGGCGCTGTCTCTGTCTTCCTATCGGTGGAGGCAGGACGACAGCGCCATCTGCAGTCAGTCAACAACATAGGGACAGGGACAACAAAAAACTGTCGCTGGATTCAGGAGGCAACTGAAATATGGAAACGAGCACCATGGGACCATACAACGGGGACGAGGGGGCCTTTTTACTCTCACACACCAGGGATACCGTCCTGAAGTTGGACTGAAGTTGGTGAGCGCTAGTGAGAAGTCGAAACTGTCAGGTATGAAAACAAACTACAAATTGGTCTGGAAAAGAATCTATTCAAATATATGTAGAACGCTGCTTTTGCCAAATATGCATTTCGGTGAATATAGCATTTTCAAAAGAATAAAATAAATTAGGGTAGCATGGTGATGTAAATATGTTAGCAATTAATACCCCATAGTGTATTATCCCACTTATGTGGGGGCCGACAGTAGCTCAGTAGGTTGAGTGTTTTGTCCACTGATCCGAAGGTTGGCGGTTCAAATCCCGCTCTCGACATAAAACATCATGGTTGAGTGGTTAGATCCATGACTCGAAGGTTGGGCGGTTGGCAATTCCAGCCCTCACAGATGAATGCTGTCGTTGTGTCTTGGGCATCAAGGACACTTAACCCACCTACCCCAGCCCTTGGGACAACGGGTGGAAATTAGCCTCTGGCTATAAACTGGCGTGTTTACATCATGTCTGTCATGTCATGTCTGTCATAACATGCACTGTCCCAACCAAAATAAACAAAAATAACATAACATCTCCAACCTTTTGCTAATTGCGTCGAGTCAAAAAGTAATTTCTATTCGATTATGATTAATCTTGCAACATTACAGTTAGTCGGGCCGAAGTGAGGAGGGGGAGCTGAAAACGGACTCGGGGCAGTGCATTACCAGCGGAAAGGGTGTCTGGGCTTAATCACTGTTGGTCCACGTGAGAGCCCTGATAGAGTATCTGAGCTAACAGTGTAATCACAGTTCATTAGACACGTGTAATTAGACAGTGTCAGAGCAGCAGTAAGACACCAACTGCTTCACTCTCACACACGAACACCTGCAGTAAGTGACTCCACAGGATTCTCCAGGCGATAGAGGAGAGAAAAGGGGAGGGAGAGGGAGAGAAAGGAATGGATGGAGAGAGAAGAAGGAGAGGAGATAGAGAAAACTAATGATCACTGGAGCGGTCAAGTTCAACAATGTTCGTTAAGGGATTTGGTGTAATGAGAAGGTAATATAGGCTAGTGTGTGTGCATTAAGGATTGTGGAGAAGGTGGAGAGGCTGAGGAGATCATGGTTCTGCTGCTGAGTGTCAACATTTCTTTTTAATGAATTGATAGAGGTTGAGTTGAAGTATATTAAAAGGGTTTTACCAAGGTTCAATTGGAAAAAACAGAGGATCTTCGTTTTTGAACAGTTGTCAAAAAGTTTTGTTTTGGGGACCATCTCCTACAGATATAAACAAACATATCAGGATTTTATTAAGAGAAAAACTGCAAGCCTCCAATGACTTGGCACTGTTTTGTTTGTTTGAGCAAATAACTATTACACAATGTAATATCTGGCCTATCTATATTTTGTCATCTATTTCTGCTCTGATCTGCTGCAAGTGATCCTGACAGTAGCAAGGGGAGGTGAGTTTTCAACCGTCGCACCTCGAGGGACAGACCCAAACATGATTGTGCAATCACATTCACTTTTTTTCAGTGACACATGTGAAACAAAAACCCTGTCATTTACAATCAAAATGAAATCTTTCTTCACCTCAAATTAGTGCTTGATTTAGTGCTTTGCTCTTTGTTTCTGCAGAAACACCTGCAATGTTTTTCAGTCCTGTGATGTTTTCCTTTCTTCTTTCCTCGTAAGCAGCTATATTTGTTTTGAAATGGACAGACCATGCATCTCCATGATGGCTAATCCACCTGTCAATCATGCCCATGGACTTTAAATAGCAGTGGAAATTAATAAATCTGATTCAACAGCGCATCTGAATTCAACAGCACATCTGTATTCAACAGTTTCTGCGGCTAAGTGTGGCACATTTCCCTCAAAATTTCTGTTTAAATAAAAGCAACACAAAACATAAAACAAAAGCATAAAACATGACTTCACAATAGTTTTAGGCTAGTGTGGTGTCTGAGCATCTGTCCACAGCGCAGTGAGACAGTGCTGTGCTGGAGAGCAGGGGCGGAGCACAGGGTGGAGGCAGCAGAGGGCTGGCCATTCACTCAAATTTGATCAGAAGCATGACAGAAACAAGTTATTGAAGCCAACAATGTTATAACAATCAAGTAATGCGCGATTATAAATAATTAATTGGCACTCTATCTCAGTTGGCAGAGTGTTCGTTCTCTGATCCGAAGGTCAGTGACCTTGGGCTTGAGTGACATTACTCAAAGCGGTTGGAACCCCACTCTCAACATAAAACATCATCGGTAAAGTTATATCCACTGACCCCACAGGTTGGTAGTGCCATTCCAGCTCCAACAGATGAATACTGCTGATGTGTCCTTGGGCAAGACACTTAACCCACCTTGCCCCTAGTGTGTGGGTACGCTGGTGTTTTAATGGATGAGTGGTTCCTTGAGGTAAAATCAGTCCCATGAAGGTACATATACAAATGGGGACTATTTGCCATTTGTAATAAAAAAGATACACCCCTTCCTTCAACAGTAGGCATATGTCTACTTGCTATGAGTCAAGACAAAAATTATCAAAATTTACAAAATTATCTCTGAATTAATGAGAGGCAATAGGGAAGTATTTGTTGAATGTTAGCAATATATTTCCATTATATAAACAGGCAATATGCTTTCTGTGTCAGATTGGCTTAGACCTCATTATTTTAAAACTCCTGCATACGGCCCGGAGTGGGGTATGACAGTATGACATGCAAAGCTTTGTGAATTCCAGTCTGATCCAGCAGATGTGCTGTTTTCTTTTCTATCCACACCAAAACAGTAACAGCTACCACAAGACACAGCACAAAAGCAGTTAGCCACAAACATTACTCAATTTTAAACCGCTGCTCCCAGATTCCATGCTATCATTCGGCGTTACTTCTAGTGCAATGATTTCACAGATAGCACTATTAGTTTGCTGTGGGAAAAATCAGTGCGTTGTGCTAGGAAAATGAAAATCCACTGTCTCTATTACTCGGAGAATTAGAGAACGCTTTTACATGCCTTCCTAATCGTGCTAAAATGGAGTGATGGAGTTTTGCTAGCTTATATTTTCACACCTGCAGCTTTCAGCGAGCAAACCATTCAAATTAAAAAACAATTATTCCAAGGGTGTCAAAGTGCAAAGTGGGAGGCAGCGATGGTTGTTAAAAACCAGTTCGAAAAAACGCAAGTAGAAGAGCAAATAAAATGGGGAATAGATGAGGGAGGATGCAAAACAATTAGCTTTAGCGACGTTAGCTACACTGCTGAGGGCGGGTTACAGTATAATAAAAAGAACAGGTTTTAAAGGAATGGATGATAGTAACGTGACATTTGGGGAAATCCAATATAGCTGTGTGTAATTAAAATGGAGACAGCAGGTGGGTGTGCTGATTAGATTCAGTAGAGCAAACGGTTTGTCTTGTTGCTTAAAGATCTTCCCGTCTTTAGAGGTTTTTATGCTAGGCTGAGATAATCAGTGTATTCCACAATAAAGGTCTATACTAATTTGAAATGATGTGTGAAAGAATACTGAAAAATATGGAAAACTGCAGCCGCCAGGGACAAACAACAGAATGTTAGCTGCTAGCTTAGCCATACCTGACCAGATTTTTAACAGTAAGACTAAGTTGAGCTAAAAATACAATATTTGTGTTATCCCCCATCTCTACAACCCCATCCTCAGACCCCAAGAGCAAACAAAAATAATCAAAAAAGACCAATAGTAGGGCCATAAAGGTTGAATAGGGCCTTAAGGCTTAAAAATGGAGACAGCAGAGTGTTTACAGTTTCAGTGTAGTTAGCTCCTCCATCAGATTTAACCCTTGTTTTTTACTTAAAACATAAGACATTAAATCAAGTGCACAGGGGTGAATAATGTATTAACACAATTTGAACCGGCATGAACACTGGGGACCTAAACTGGAACTTAATATCAAACTTAAATCTGGACCTAAATCAGGACTAGAACAGGACCAAAACCAAGAATCTACATTAGGACCTAAACTGGACTCAAATTACCACAAAACCAGGAATTATTCAATGACCCAATCAATATTCAATTTAAGCAATATTATCGTAGCTTTTGGGAGGGTAGCACATCACCCACATCCATAGAAATAGAAAGTCAAATCATATGTTTTATTATACTGTTAGCTAGATTATAGCCAAAGAACCAACACAAAATCCATGGAAATTCGCAGGAGGCAGGAGAAGCCCCTCCTTCCAGGCTAAAAAGGAGTCAGGTGGCTGTGGAGATGCAAGCCGGCGCAGTAAGTTACAAGTACATACTGGGGGTTTTAGATTGCAAAATGGTTTTTTTTTTTCGTTTTTTTTTTTTTTTTTAAAAGGTCTTGGCACAGCACACAATAGCAGTGACATAATTACATTTAATATAAAATAGTTACAATATCAATCCCAAACCAAAAATCGTGCAAATAAATATGAAAATGAAAAAAAAATGGGAGTACACATGGGATTACATTTCAGTTGTGTACGATACTGTATACAAACCCTGGCGTGGTGTACAGGACTTCATATATTCAGATGTATTTTAGTGCCATACAAGAGTGAGACCAAAATATGGCTTCAGGGAAATTCGTCTGTTCCCGCTGTCTGTTTGCTTTCCTGAGGCTTTTGAGGTCATTAATTCATTAAAACAGTCATATCTAACGGAAAAACAAAGAGAAAAGAGAGGAGGGGAGGGGGGAAAGGTGAAGGTGAAAAGAAGGTGAAGGTTGAAGAAAATGAGAGAATAAGCACCAAATCTGGAACCATGAAAGAAAAAAGTTCAATATATACAGTGCTTGGAGGAAGAAAAAAAGTGCATATAATAAAACATTTATCATTTACAGCAATGTCTAGTATGTTGCAGTATTTGATCTGTTTGTGTTGAATGAAAAATACATATCTAAAGGAAAGAGAGAGAAGGGGACACAACACTGTTTCAATTTTTTTTTCTTCCTGTTTTTACAATTGGAGCCTGAGTGGGCCAAATGGACCAATAATGACATTGTTGGCTCCAATTTAATGTGTCAAAACTAAAGTTTAAAGTCCAGTTTATGGAAAAGAAAGTGCTATATAAGAGCTAGCTATTATTTTAAAACAAAAGTAAAGAATTTCTGTTCAACGGTGTTTGATTACTACTACAAGAAAAGCCCTTTATTGACTTTGTTGTATAGACATAGGCAATTTTATTGACAGAAGTTTATAGCAATGATAAGAAAATCTAGGGACAAAGATTAACTTTATTCCCGAGAGAGAGCATCTCCCCTATATCGCAGAGTATCCATCCCTTCCCTTTATGCACTGGTTGAAATCTATGGTCGTTGTTCTACCTTGATGTTATTGGTTTGCCTTGCAACAGGTGTGTTCAAGCGCACATTCACAGGAGTAGGCATAAATAAAAACTGACTAAGTCCTGTAGCCATAACTAAACTATTAATTGAAAGATTTCAACAACATCTGCATGTTTTCACAAGGGGTGGATTAAAAATTTGTGACGTGATTTTCTTTCCGGTGACAGGTAGCAGATGCTAATAAGTGTCAACAGAAGTGGCGGGGGCCGGGTGCTGATACAATTTGCAAAGCATTTGGGATCATACGTAAAGAGGGTATTTGTACATGTGGGTGCGGGAAGGCTGTGCGGGCCAGCTCTAATACATATTTGATATTATGGGCATAAATGTACTGGTATACGCGGCCAAATTTGGCGAGCGGCCTGATTGTTTGACATGTCTGGTCCTTAGAGTGTGCCCAAATATGTTATTAACTACGCTGCCGCCTTCCTCAGAAGTGTCACGTGAGTGTTGCTATGACGTCTGTGGTCAGCTGATTTAAACTTTGATTGTTGGGCGTTAGTTCCTCGTGGAGGACGTTAACTTGACAGCGCCATCTCAG